>PVJN01012795.1:0-50549 GCA_004026805.1 Lasiurus borealis | reverse complement strand
CGGGGTGGGGGGAAAGGGTGCGGGGAGCGTTATGGGGGGCCTCAGCCTCTGCTCCTCCTTGGCTGGCTGCCTGGAGGCCGGCCCTGGACACCCCCTGCCCCCCTCCCAGACTCTGAGCCCCCGAGGCCCAGGCCAGGGGCTGGCTGGTGCTGGTTACACTGGTGGCCCCTTCACAGCTGTGACTGCTGCCATCCCAACACCTCCCCCTCACTGACTCCCCATACACACACACACATACACACACACACACACTGACTCCCCATACACACACCCCCACTGACTCCCCATACACACACCCCCACTGACTCCTCATACACACACACACACGCGCGCACACGCACGCCCCGCTGACTGCCCATCTGATGCCTGTGACTTTGGCAGAGGTCAGGGCCTCGTTGTCTCCGAGTCCTTCTCCACTGTCGGCCTTTTTTGAGCAAAAGCAGCTGCTTCCTAGCCCTCCACCCCCCACTCCCCACGTCCTCCCTCCCTCCCCCGCCGCGCAGAGAGCCCTGCCAGGCCCGCGGCGGGAGCTGGGCCCGGGCTGTGCCGGGAGGCGGCTCGGCCCCGGGCCCGCGGCAGCATGAAGATGTCTTGGACGGATCGGATCGTTCTGGCAGCAAGCTGTCCCCGGGACCCGGCGCCCGACAGCTGCCACGTCTGATTAAACCGTGATGCACCGAACCCGGCGCGGCAGCCCGGCCGGCCTGTTAGCGCGGGAGCCGCGGGAGCCGGTGATCCGGAAAGAACGGCGGCTCCTTCCCCCGCCCGCTCTGCCGGAGGCGCGCCTGAGGGGGGCGGCGGGCCCCCACCACCGGCCATGGGGGGGGGGGTCAGAGCCACGGTCGACTCCCCACGTACACACACACACACACACACACACACACACACACACACCGCTGACCCCCAGGCCCTGCGGCCCATGTCCTCTGCC
This sequence comes from Lasiurus borealis, assembly GCA_004026805.1. Lineage (NCBI taxonomy): Eukaryota > Metazoa > Chordata > Mammalia > Chiroptera > Vespertilionidae > Lasiurus > Lasiurus borealis. The sequence continues at coordinate 49,618 of PVJN01012795.1, read as the reverse complement.
TCTGCTCCCCCAGCTGCCTGCTGGCCGGAGGGCCGCCTGCGCTGGGCACGGGCCCCTGGCTCCCCGCCCGGGCGTCCCTGGGCAGCCAGCAGACACCACCTGCCTCGTTGGCCCCGATGGCGGACGCCGGCCGAGGCTCCAGCCCAGGCCTCCTCCCCGGGGAGCCCTCCAGGCTCACCCTCCCTGCAGGAGGCGGCACGGCGTTGGCCCGCGTCCCACAGGGTGTCCGTGGAGCTGGGAGGGACGCAGAGCCAGAGGACGGGGACCAGGGCAGGGGCGGGCGCAGCCGGCTGAGCACACGGAGGCTGACCCAGGGGGCAGCTGGAAGCACCTGCGTCACTGCTGAAACCTCAGCCCAAGTCCGGCATCAGGAGGGCCCCGCCCGCCTGCCAGCCCGCCCCCTGCATCGGTGCACATGGCTCCAGTGGGTTGGACCCAGAGACCCTTAACCCCCCGGCAGCTGGCCCGTCTGTCTGTCCCTCCGTCAGGAACGCGCTCCCACGTCCGCTCCTGGAGCCTAGGGGACTTGAAGACGCCCCAGCCCACAGAACCCCTTTCCTCCACCGCCCGGATCTGGACGGCACCCATCTCCACCAGGGTCCCTGCCCGCGCCCCTGCCTGGGCCCTGACCGCCACCACCAGAACCACAGCTGCCCAAGGACCTTGCCCCGACATCCTCGGCCACCCGCTGCCCAGGGCCCTGGCCCTCCATCCCTAAAGCACCGCCCCCACCTGCCAGCCCCTCCCTCCCTGGCCCTCTCCAGGGTCCTGAAAGAGGCCGCCGCAGCCCAGTCGGGGTGGCTCCATGGTGGCGCTTCCACCCAGGAACCAGGTCACGGCTGGACTCCCAGTCAGGGCCCAGGTTGTGGGCTCCATCCCCAGTGTGTGGGGCGAGCAGGAGGCAGCCGGTCCCTGATGTTCATCCTTGATGTTTCTCTCTCTCCTCCCCTCTCCTTTCCTCTCTGAAATCAATAAAGATGTATACAGTGGTACCTCGAGATACGAGTTCAATTCATTCCTTAACCTTGATGCGTGGGAAACTATGAGACACTCGTGTCGCGGTAAACTGGTGGGTTGTATTGCAGCCGGCCGATCCGCGCGATGACTCCTATCTCAAATGTTGCTCGTATTTCAAAGCAAACATCGCTCGCTCGACGGCTCGTCTCTCAAAAATCTCGTCTGTTAGGGCACTCGTATCTCGAGGTACCACTGTATTTCTTTAAAAAGGGAGGCTGTCGCCAAGACCGGTGTGGCTCAGTGGATAGAGCGTCGGCCTGCGGACTGAAAGGTCCCGGATTCGATTCCGGCCAAGGGCATGGACCTTGCTTGCGGGCACGTCCCCAGTAGAGAGCGTGCAGGAGGCGGCTGATCGATGTCTCTCTCTCTCATCGATGTTTCTAACTCTCTATCCCTCTCCCTTCCTCTCTGTAAAACATCAATAAAATATATTTTAAATAAGGGGGGGCGGGTGTCCTTCCACGCTCAGCCCCACCCCAGGGCTCCTCGGAGGCCCTTCGCCCCTCCCTACCCCAAGGGGAAAACCGCCACCTGCCCTGAGGGGCTCCCCTTTCTGTGTTCACAAATCCCCCGTGAGCGCGCACATTCTAGAACTCCGGGCGCAGGTGGGGTCTCCAGCCAAACAGCCCGGGGGGGGCGCGGGGGGGGGGCGGAGGCGGGGCTCGGGGACCGCCCGGCCCCTCCTGCCCAGTGGAATGCGGGCGCGAACCACCGCGCACAAGGGCCCCCAGCAGCAGCGGCGGCGCGGCATGTGGTTCGTGTGGGACCCGCTGGGGCTCGTGTGCGCCCCGGCCACGTGGCTGCTGCTGCTGGGCGGGTGCGCGGTGCTGCTGAGCGAGGCGCTGGCGGAGGGCGCGGCGCGCGGCGGTGTCGGGGCGGAGGGCGCGGCGCGCGGCGGTGTCGGGGCGGAGGGCGCGGCGCACGGCGCGCTCTCCGTGGCGCTGGTGGGCCTGGCGCTGGCGGCGCACGGGCGGACGGTGCTCACGGACCCGGGCGCCCTGCCCTTGGGCGCGGGGTCCGGCCTGGGCGCGGCCGCGGAGGGGCCCGGGGCCCCTAGCTGCGCCACCTGCGACCTGGTGCCGCCGGCGGGCGCGCGGCACTGCGGCGTGTGCGGGCGCTGCATCCGCCGCGTGGACCACCACTGCCCGTGGGTCAACAACTGCGTGGGCGAGGACAACCGCAAGTTCTTCCTGCTCTTCACGCTGTTCGCGGCGCTGGCCGCGCTGCACGCGCTGCTGCTGCTCGGGCTGCCCGCGCTGCGCCGCTGGCGGGACGCGCCCGGCGCCCCGGGGCCCGGCCGGCCGCGCCTCCTGCTCCTCCTGGCCGCGCTGTACGGCTTCCTCTTCGCCGCCGCCATGTTCGCGCTGCAGCTCGCCAAGGTCTGCGCCGACCGCACGGGCCGGGCGCGGGGCGAGCGCGGCTGGAGCGCCGCGTGGATGAACCTGCAGGACGCGCTGGGCCACCCGCCCTCGCCGGCCTGGCTCTGCCCCTTCGTCTCCCCGCGGCCGCCGCCGAGGGCCAGCGCGCGCTACGCCGTGGTCTGAGCACCTCCTCCCGCGGCCACGGGCTGAGTCTCTCCCCACGGGGGCTCAGGGGGGAGGACACGCGACCCACGTCAGCGCGAGCCCCCTGCTCGGGGCGCACGCACCGGGAGGCCGGCCTGGCGGACCATGGGAAGAAAAGAAAAAGCTGGGGTTCTCTTCTGCCCAGAGAAGGGGGTGCGGGGGGGCAACAGGTAAATCCACCGCAGCTGTGAGTGAAGCGTCGTGAATGGGGGTCACCGCGCATTCGGGCGGCGCCTTTCTGGGGGCTGGCGGTGGAGGTGCCCCCGCTGGTGGGGTGCGTCCTCGGGGCCCTGGCTGGAGCGGTGGTTGCCCCTTTGCAGCCTGGGGAGGGGGAGAGGGCAGCGGTGAATCACCCGCCTTGGGGGGGGTGAGTGGATCTGACCACTGGGAGGGCAGGAGGGCAGGAGGTCCCCGCTGCCCCCTGAAGCCCCCGCAGCTCCTCCCGGCTCCCTCCAAAGGGGGGGACAGCGGAGCCCGGGCAGGGCCTCTGGGCAGCCAGTCAACCGGGAGCATCTCCAAGCCGCGGGAATCAGCCGCTTTCCAGACTCCCGTGCCCGCGGCCAGATGGAGCGGGAGCAGGAGGGGGGTCCTGGAAGGGGCCGAGGTTCCCAGGGCGCTGAACGGTGCTGTCTGCCCAGCCCCCTGCCCCCCGCACCGGAGCCCCAGCCTCCTGTCTGTCCCCCAGCTGCCTGGGCCTTCGTCCGCCAGACCGAGCGGCAGCGACGCCTCCTGGGTGCAGCGCGCGCTCCAAACAGATGTTCTTCCGGCGCCAGCGGGGCCCTCCCTGCCCCCCCTCCCACGGGCACAGGACACCAGCAGGTCACACACACGCATACACACATCACACAGGCACGCGCATCACATGTGTGTAGATGGATGCACGCATCACACAGGCACGTGCGTCGCATGCATGCACAGATGAATGCACACATCACACAGGCACATACATTATATATGCATCAACCTATGAATGCAAACACATGCACTACTGAATGCGCACATCACACCCAGGCACTGATGCACACATGCACACAGAGATGGGTGCACACATCACACACAGGCACAGATGAACGCACGCACAGGCGCACAGCGGGGCGCAGCCAGCAGGACCTGGCGCGGAGCTCGCCCCGAGGCCCGCGGGGAACCGGAAGCGGCGGCGCTGCCCCCCCCCCCCGGGGTTGCGCTGAGGTGAGGGGACACGGGCCGCGGGGCGCGCTGGGTGACCACAGGGGCCGGACACGCAGCCAGGCCTCCCTCCGGCCCCCGGGCAGCCTGAGGGGGTCGCGGAGAGGAGCCCCGGAGCGGGAGCCGCCCTCACAGCCAGGCCCGCGCCCGGCGCCCAGGACCCAGCGCCCAGGGGCGGCCCGGCCGTCACCCCGCCTTCCTCTCCGGGGCCGTCACCCGGGACCCCCCTCCCACCGGACCCCCAGCCCAGCTGCCCAGGGGGTGCCCGCTGGCCGGAAGTGACAGCTCACCCTCTGGCAGCTCCTCAGCTCGGCGGGGGCCCCCACAGAGCGGGACCGGAAGGACACACCGGAGGGACCGGAAGGACACACCGGCGGCCTCTCCACTCCGAGGCCCTGGGCCCATTCTGACGCTCCTGCCGCGTGAACACAGGCACGCGGCGTAAGCGTGCGCCTGCGCAGTGCGGCTGGATGGATGGAGGGGGCCAGCGGCCGTCGTCTGGGGGCGCCTGAAAGTGGGGGCGCAGCGAGCTGAATCCCGGCTTATCACCCCGTCCCTCTGCCCGTCCCCCCGCCCCCAGGCCTCCCCCAACGCGGGTCTGAGCGGAGGAGCCCGGACCTGCGTCCACGCCCACCCCACCTGCAACGCGGGCGCCTGGGGGAGCCGCTGGGTCTGCTCGTGGACGTCCTGTTCGCCTCACGCCGAGGCCTCTGCTTTTTATTTTTATTTTATTATTATTTTTTAATGTATTTGCGTTGGTTTCAGAGAGGAAGGCAGCAGAGGGAGAGAATCATCAATGATGAGAGATTCGTGGACCGGCTGCCCCTGCCCGCCCCACACTGGGGATCGAGCCCAAACCCAGACACGGGCCCTGACCCGGGATCGAACCCCAAACCCAGACACGGGCCCTGACCCGGGATCAAACCTCCACCTCCGGGTTCATAGGTCGACGCTCCATGGCTGAGCCTTAGTGGCCGGGCAAGGCCTTCTGTGAACCAGCCGGCCCCACGGACACGTCTCCCTCCCCACGTGGCTCCGGTGTGGCTCCGTGGCCTGCCAGGCCGGTGGGGCGTGGCCTCCTGTCTCTGGCAAAGGATCGGTGACCCCACCAACCCCACCACCGCCGGTTCCAAATCCCTGCTCCAAGGGCCTGGCCCCCTCCCCCGGCCGGGTCCCGTCCCGCTAACCACACGGTACCGTGGCTGCCTCCTCGTGTGAACCCCGTGTCCACCCCAGCGCCCGGTGAGGGCCTCGTACGCCGGTCAGCGAGCGAGGCCGGCCCTGGGCCTGAGACCCGGCAGGGAGAGTGTTTTCATGAGGAAGTGAGAATCTGACGCCCCCCCCCCCCCCCCGCCAACCCCACTTCCAGGCAGGAGTCCCGGGACCGGGCGCTGTGCGGGGTCTCCCGGGTGAAGGACGGACATGTAGGGAGCCGACGGTAAATCACCGGATGACTTTCCCGCGGATGAGAGCCCCTTAAGGCCCCAGCAGCCGCCAGACTTCGGGAGACGTGGGTCTGGGGGACCTCGAAGCCACCAGCTCCCCATCTGGCCTCTCGCTGGGGCCTCGGAGCGAGTCGCAGGGTCTGGGGGGGGTCGTGGGACCCGTTGTCCGGGCAACAGGGACATTCACCTGGGGGCTCCGAGGGACCGGCTGGGGGTGCACGGGGAGAGGATGCAGACAGACACTGACACCTGGGAATGGTTGCCATGGGCCCTGGCCGGTGTGGCTCAGTGGGTAGAGCATCTGCCTGGGGACCAGAGGGCCCTGTGTTCCGTTCTGGTTAAGAGCGCGGACCTGGGTTGCAGGCTCCTCCCCAGTCCGGGCCCTGGTCAGGGTGCGTGCAGGAGGCAGCCAGTGGATGTGTTTCTCTCACACCCATGTTTGTCTGTCTCTCTCCCACTCGCTCTCAAAATCGGTGGAAAAGTCCTCGGTGAGGATGAACATTTTTAAACGGTGGCGATGCTCCGTCCAGTTTTCGAGGCGATGGAGGTGAGGAGTCCCAGGTCCTGTCTGCGCCGGGGCCTGGCTGGGGTGGGAGCAGCCAGCGGTGCGGGCGGCCTGCCCGGCTCCCGTTCCACGAAGCCACCGTCCCCGGGAACACAGACCGGCCGGCCGGGCCTCCGGTCCTCCCGGGCCCTCACCGGCGGGGAAACCGCCCTCCACGCCGAGCCGGGTCCTGCCACCGGAGGAGGAGGAGGAGGTGCCGCTGCGAGCCTGCCCGGACCACGGTTCCGCCGAGCCTGGATACTTACAGTCCCGCCCGCCCACCCACCGAGAGACGGAACTGTGCTAGCAATTCTGCTTTTCTTCCATAAAACGCAGGATGCGGCCAGCGGGAGTCGGCTTCCCGAGGAGGCAGATCTCGGCTCTGAACCCCGAGCTCCCGTTGAGCTGATGCAGGCGGGTCACCGGGAGCTGTGACCCCGAGAAGGTCCCTGCACACCCGCCTCCATCCATAGCCTTCCCTGCGCCCAGCACCCAGTTATTTCAGGTCCATCGGCGTCCTCCACGGCCTGACGGGGAGACTGCCCAGGTGGCACCCTCTGCCGGGTCACCCCTCCTGCCCGCATCCCCCTGTGTGGCCTGGGCACGTCACGGGCCTCCCCGGCCTCGGGTCCATCCGCGCCTGTCAGGCACGAACGCAGCGCCGGACACACGGGCAGTGACCGCCCAGCACCTGCCACACACGGTGCCCTTTGCACGCGGTGCAGGAGGTGGGAATCCCCCACGGAGAGGCCCTGCAGGAGCCACCAGCCTCCGAACAGGGAATGGTGAGACGCCAGCCTTCCTGCTCAGCCTGATGGGGCTGCTTTAGTCTCGCCCTGCAGGAGGCCAGAATCCCTGGGAGAGAGAGAGAGACAGAGAGGGAGGAGGGAGGGAGGGGGGGAGAGAGAGGGAAAGAGATGGAAGGAGGGAGGGGGAGAGAGACAGAAGGAGAGAGGGAAAGGGAGGGAGAGGGAGACAGACAGGAAAAGAGAGAGGGAGGAAGAGAGAAAGAGAGACAGAGGGAGGAAGAGAGAGACAGAGAGGAAAAGAGAGAGGGAGGGAGAGAAAGGAAAGGAGAGGGAAACAGAGAGAGAAGGAGGGGAGAGAGAGAGGAAAGGAAAGGGAGGGAGAGGGAAACAGAGATAGAGGGAGGGAGAGGGAGACAGAGAGGAAAAGAGAGAAGGAGGGAGAGGGAGAAAAAGGAGAGGGAGGGAGAGGGAAACAGAGAGAGAGAGATAGGAGAGAGAGAGGGAGACAGAGAGGAAAAGAGAGAGGGAGGGAGAGAAAGGAAAGGAGAGGGAAACAGAGAGAGAAGGAGGGGAGAGAGAGAGGAAAGGAAAGGGAGGGAGAGGGAAACAGAGATAGAGGGAGGGAGAGGGAGACAGAGAGGAAAAGAGAGAAGGAGGGAGAGGGAGAGAAAGGAGAGGGAGGGAGAGGGAAACAGAGAGAGGGAGATAGGAGAGAGAGAGGGAGACAGAGAGGAAAAGAGAGAGGGAGGGAGAGGGAGACAGAGAGAGAGGGACAGAGAAGAGGGGAGAGAAAGAGGAGAGAGACAGAGAGGGAAGGAGAGGGAGAGGGAAGGACGTGCGGCTCACACACACCATCCCTGTCGCCGGCGGGTGAGCAGCCACCGGTGTGTGCGCCCGCGCCCTCGTCCGAGAGCCAGGCAGGGACGCCGCCTCACGCCCTCGGCCTTTAGAACGGCGGCCTGTAATTAGCAGAGAGTTCTAACTCACCGCGAAAACAAGAGCAATAAGACAGTTAATGGTCTCCGGGCCGATTACAAACGTGTCCCTAATTGGAACTGCAGCCGAGCACAGGACGCCGTGGACCGGGGTGACCGGCTCCCAGGCACCGGCACCTCCGCTCCCGCTGGGCCCGGGGTGAGCCCCTGCCCCCGCCCCCACACCCCCACACCCCCGCCCCCGGTGCACCCTGCCCCTGCCTCCCAGGGAGGAGGGGGTTATTAGAGTTCATGTTTAATGTATCGATTAATTTACTTCAGGGAGGGAGGGAGAGAGACATCAGTGATGAGAGACAATCATCAACAACCAGCTGCCTCCTGCCCACCCACACGGGGGGGTCGAGCCCGCAACCCGGGCCTGTGCCCTGACAGGAATCGAACCCTGACCTCTTGGATCAGTGGTCCACGCTCACCCACAGAGTCACGGGCCAGGCCACAGTGACCTTTTCTGAGCTGCCACCCACTGGGCACTGTCACTGCGACGGAGACACGAGCCCCTGGCTGTGTGCTGGGGGGACTTGGGGGGTCAGGTCCAGCACGCCCCCCTCCGGCAGGAGCCCTGGCTGGGGCTGTGGAGGGCGGAGTCCACTGGGTCCCCTCCCACCCTGGGGGACCCCAGATCAAAACTCAAATCAGCAGAGACCGGTGTGGCTCAGTGGATAGAGCGTCAGCCTGCGGACTGAAAGGTCCCGGGTTCGATTCCGGTCGGGTGCATGGATCTTGCTTGCAAGCACATCTCCAGTGTGGGGTGTGCAGGAGGCGGCTGATAGATGTCTCTCTCTCATCGGTGTTTCTAACTCTCTATCCCTCTCCCTTCCTCTCTGTGAAAAATCAATAAAATATATTTTTTTTAAAAAACTCAAACCAGAACACCCCTCCCCACGGAGCCGGTGAGGCGGGAAAGAGGTGGCCCTCCCGCCGGCACCCCAGCCTGCACCCAGGTCCCCGCGTCTGCCCTGTCTTCACGAAGCTGCTCGTTAATAAGCGGCTCCATTTCCAAGGCCCAGGACCTGTCTCCCTTCCGCCCACAGCTGTCACCTGAGCTTCCCTGGCTGGATATTTTGTACTTTTTCTCCCAAACTTTGGGTGCCTCTCCCCCCAGCAAATCCGTCCTGGTCTGAGGTTGGGCGCCCGGGACTGAGGCCCGCGAAGAGCGTGCCTGCCACCTGGTGGCCGTGCGGGGGGTTGCAGCGGCCGAGCAAGGACTCCAGGCAGCTGCTGCTGCTTCTCCTGCAGGAAGCACCCGCCACCTGCAAGGCTCTCCCCGAGGGGCTGGGCTCAGACTGCAGGCCCCACCCTGACCTCCTCCCGCTGCCCCCCACCCCGGCCTCCTCCTGCTCCCGCTGCACCCCGGGGAGAAAACCCTCCTGGCCCCACAGGAGGGCTCCGGGGTGGAGGGTTGACCAGGAACCAGGAGGTCAGGGTTCGATCCCCGGTCAGGGCACAGGCCCCAGTGTGGGCTCCATCCCCCGTGGGGGGCGTGCAGGAGGCGGCCCATGGGTAATGTTTCCTCATCAGTATTTCTATCGCTCCATCCTTCTCCCTTCCTCTCGCTCAAAAAGTAAAATCAATATAAACACAAAAAGTAAAAGGAGATCCTCCTCCAATGGACCAGAGCACCATGCCGACTGAGGCACCGCCCACCTCCGCCGGCCCCAAATGGACGGGCCACTGGGACACCTGTCTCGGGTCGGAGGCCGCTCACGGGTGAGGCCTGTGTCCTCGGGACACAGAGCAGCGGCCCCCACCTCCACGCAGCATCAAGCCCCGCCCACCCACGCACACACACACACAGCCTCCTGGCGATCGCTCGTATTTTTGCAGCGTGTCACGGTGTGATGGCGTGACAGCCACATAGGCTTTTAGTAATAGGACCAGAGGCCAGAGCACAACATCGTGGTGAGTAGGGCTCCTAGGTCTGGCCTGCAATCCGGGCCACGTCCGATGCCCACGATGTCCTGAGATGCTCGCCGCCCCGTGATGCCCGCCTCTGCCACCCCGCGATGCTCGAGGCTGGACGCTCACCACCCGCCGCTGCTCAACACCCCAGGGGGAGGGGCCAAGAGGGAGTCAAGGCACCTCACAGTGCCTGGTAGATGGTCACGACGACGTTATGATACAGGACACGTTTTCATTGATTTTATTTTATTTTTAATATATTTTATTGATTTTTTACAGAGAGGAAGGGAGAGGGATAGAGAGTCAGAAACATCGATGAGAAAGAGACATGGATAAGCCGCCTCCTGCACGCCCCACAGTGGAGATGTGCCCGAAAGAAGGTACATGCCCCCGACCGATATTGAACCTGGGACCTTTCAGTCCACAGGCCGACGCTCTATCCACTGAGCCACACCGGTCTCGGCTCGTTTTCATTGATTTTAGAGGGATAACAGAAGAGGGAGAGAGCACCATTGATGAGAGAGGAGAACCATCCGTTCGTTGGCTGCCTCCTGCACACCCTGCACTGAGGATCAAGCCTGCAGCTCGGGCATGTGCCCCGACTGGGGATCGAACCCTGACCTCCCGGTCCATAGGCTACGCCGGCAGGGTGACCCTCGTGGCTCTTGTTTCACAGCAAAGAACCACCCACAGCAGCTCACGCCCGGTCTCCGGGCCCAGGGCTCCAGGGCTTCGGCCTTCAGGAAGCTTTGCAGCCGAGTCCAGAGGCAACGTGGCTGGCACCATGGGGCGCCTCCCAGCCACTCGACACCCCCAGACCCAGAGCCCTGCAGAGGGGGCTCACTCCCGAGGCCCCTGTGGGGTGGCGTGTGCGGGGATCATCCCTGTGCGAGGCGTGAGGGGCACGGGGGGTCCATGTTTCTGACTTTCTACCTCTCTCCCTTCCTCTCTGTAAAAAAAATAAAATAAAATATATTTAAAAAAGAAAACTGACACGTGATGCTGGTGCATCCATCGAACAGAAATTCAGCCCTTGGTCGGCACCCCCACCCCCGGATCCTGCCGAGAGGGTCCCAGGCGTGGTCAGTACCTGCTGCGGCCCCAAAGGCACCGCGGGGACAGGTCCAGGACAGAGGGGGCAGCACCAGGGGCACCTGGGAGCTCGGGTGTCATCAGTACCCACCGTGAGGCCTGGCCTCCGCCCCTCTGGCCGGGACCCTGGCCACGGTCCCACCCACCTGCGCACAGCAGCCCTCAGCCCTCCCCCACCCTGGGCGCAGCAGCAGGGGGAGTGGGGAGCGGTGTGGCTGGCATGTCAGGGTGGGAGCGCCCTCTGCTGGGCTGACAGGGAACTGGAGCAGGTCCCTGGGAGGAGGCGCCTTTTGGTCCCAGCTGAGCTGAGCCAGGAGGACCGCAGGAGCCACTCAGAGCCGAGGCCGCCCAATGCCGGGGAGGGGGAGGAGGGAGGGGGGCCGGGAGAGGACCAGGGAAGGGGGCCTGCGCACCCCACCCTGGAACCTCTGGTCCCCGCTGTGCCCCAGGCCAGCCCCTCCGCCTTCACAGACCCGGTGCCTCCTGGGCCAGACAGCGCCTCCAGGCCTCCGGGACTGTCAGTGTCCTGGGAGAGTCTCCCCGCGCAGAGCACAGCCCGTTTTTAAACACGAGTCCCGCCCGCATGGAGGCCGCCGGCGGCCGAGGCTGGGCCACGCGTGCTGAGCCGGCGGCGGCTCCCGGAGTGCCCGCCCCGCGGGGTTCGCTGCGAGGACTGAACGGGAGCCTCGGGTTCAGAGATCCCCTCCACCTTCGGCCTCGAGGGAGGGCAGCGCCCGTGGCCTCGGTGGGCCGGGCTCTCCGCCCATGCGCCCAGACCCCTGCCGCACGGCTGCCCTGCAGCGCCCCACCCAGCCCTGCGGGACCCCAAGACAACCAGCCACCTGCCCGGCCCACCCCGAGCCCGGGCCCAGGCCCAGGTGAGGACTGGGTGCTGACACCGCCCCCACCCAGAGCCAAAGGCAGGAGTTGCACCTTCAGCCCCTGCAGGGACCAACATCCTCCATGAATGCTCCCACCATCCTGCCCGTGGGCCCACAGGGAAGGAAACGCCTGGGTTAGAGCAGCGAGCGAACTGCCACTGCTTGGGGCCCCGTGATGGTCACTTCACGGGGGTGGGGGGGCGTCACTGGGGTGCAGGCTCCCAGGACAACAGGTCCCGCCAGGCCAGCCTCTGACCCACGGAACGCTCCCAGCGTCACGCCCCCCCCAGCGTCACGCCCCACGCTCAGACCCCGGCCGTGGCGCGCCTCCCGCCGCCGCCTGTGGAGGGCGCCCCTGCGCGGCCTGGCTCGGGCGGCCCTTCTCTGACCCCGGCCGGGGCTCAGCCCACCCCCGGGACTCAGCAGAGGCAGCGTCTGCCAGCAGACACAGAACAAAGCCATCGAGGAAGACGTTTATTTTCAAGTTTCTGTGGAGCTCTCACAAACACGGAGACGGGAGGGGAGACATTGGAACCCGACGCCAGGGACAGAGGGTGACCGGCTGAAACAATAAATAATGCCGTGGCGGGCGGGGCGGGGCCCGGGCGCCCGTGGGGACAGGCCTGCCCGCCCGCAGCGCTCTGGGGACGTAGGAATGAAATGGCCACACTGTCCAAATCTTGACTTTATTTTTTAATATAAAAAAATGGAATTTGGGAACCCACCCTACCTTTTCCCCTAACATAATGCTTTACCTCTTAAAAATAAAAATAAAGTACTAATTCTATGTACATCACAGGTACCATACAAAATGTATCCAAAGTTTCTATTGCTACCAAAGTGTTCTAAATCAAAACCAGGTACAGAAAGCCCCTCATTGTAAACAGGAGGACAGGTACAAACCAAGAACACAGCAGTCTGTACAGCCAGCGGCCCTCGGGCGGGCGGGCGGGCGCAGGTCCGTGTGCCTGTATAAAAATGCTATCAATATACTTTGCAAATTTATCTTCATTATAAAGCAGTGAATACACTTTCTACAATAAATAATCCGCGGGCCCCGGGCTGCCGGCGGCGGCGGGCGGCAGAGGGCCGGCGGACGGCAGCACCCGGACGCGCCCCGGCCGCGGGCGCGGAGTGTTTTTGGTGATTCGCAGGTGATGTACACACACAACTGACTCCCCCTCTTTCCACAAAGTACCACTCAAAATAATGTCCTTTCTTTCTTAAAATACACATTTGTCACTGTAAATTTACATCCCATCTTATTAAATAACAGGTACTCTGTGTAAAGAGTATGATTTACAAATTTATTAAACATTCAAAAGTCTTCTTAGAAAAGCTATGGGTCAAAGGAAGTGATGCCGGCAGCACCCTCCGGCGACCTGTGCGGGCAGCGCCGCCCGGGAGCGCCCGCCCGCCCGCCCGCCTGCCCCGACGGGATGTTCATAGAAAACGGAGACCGCCTCCGGCCGGGGGAGGGGAGGGCCGTCCACAGTCAGAATAAGTTAGGTCTGGCAATTTACAGACATGTACAGCGTATCCACATATGCACACGCGCTCAGTCGATGTCGCTGAGGTCGCTGGCCGGCTCCCCGTGCACCCGGCTCAGGTGGTTCATGGCGCGGTCGAAGGCGACCCTCACCGCCTTCCGGATGCTCGAGTTCCTGCCCTCCATCATCTTCAGCTTGTCGATCGTCTCGTCAATGCCCAGGGGGACCATCTTGGACTTAGGGAGCCACTGCCTTTTTAAAAGAAGAGACGCCGACCGTGAGAGCTGCGGCACCCTCCCTTCGCCCGCGAAGCCCGGCCGGCGCCCCCCGAAGTCAGGGTGCCCGGGGTCAGGGTGCGCGCGAGGCCCCTCCAGAAACCCCGTCAGTGGCCGGCCTGGTCAGCCTTCGTCTCTCCCCAGTGGCCGCCCAGGGCCACCAGCAGCACTGGAGCTTCGTCCGCGCTCGGGGGCCGGGAGGACGAGGGGCCGCAGGAGAGAGCCGGGCCTGCCGCTCCCGCCGCGCCCGCCGTGCCCGCGCTGGACTCACCAGCTCCGCTTGTTGTCAAAGAAGAGGACGAGGAAGAGCCGCTCGTCCGCCTTGGTCTGCATGTGCTCGCCGATCTTCAGCACGTCCAGCGGGGGCGCGGGGATGGTGACCCCGTTGTGGTGCCCCGGCACGCGCGGCATCTTCGGGTCGATGATCTGCGGGGAACGGGGTCACAGCTGAGCGCGGGCGCGGCACCCGAGGTGGCTGGTGAGGGAGCTCTCCCCCCGCCCCCACCCCCACGGTGCCCTGCACGCAGGGGCCCGGCTCACCAGGGCGGGGTAGGAGGGGTAGCCGCTGCACTTGGCCCACACCACCTTCAGCGGCTCGAGCGCGGAGGCCGCGGCGTCCGTGGAGATCCACATGCTGCTCTGGCCCACCTCTGAGAGAAGCGGTGAGCCCGCGTCAGCCCCGGGCAGACACACCCGCCTGGCCCAGTTTCACACACCCCGACCCCATTTGAGGCTCCGACCTCCAGGCTCCCAACATCTCTCCCTCCTGAGCCCCACCCCCGCCCTCGTGCCCACCTCCCAGGGGAGGTCCCCGGGGCCCTCTGGAACCAACACCCTTAATTCAAAACCACAGCCTGGCACCCTCCCACACTCCTCCCACCCTCGACCAGCAGGGGGCCTTGTCTGACCCTCAGAACATCCCTGAGTCCACACCCACATCCTGTGCCGATGGTGCCCCTCGTCCCGCCTCTCCGTGCAGCCAGGGCTGACCGCTGCTCTGACCGCTGCTCTGCCCGCCCCCCTGCCTGGGTCACCCATCTCCACCCACAGGCCAGCAGCACAGCGCTGCCCCACCGGCCCCAACCACATCTAGATACTGAGAGCTGGGGGACCCCACCCGCCCGAGCCCACAATCGGCTGCACATCAGGGTCTGACAGGAACCACGTGAGGCGGAGCACCTGCCCAGGGCGACAAGCAGGACGATGCACCGCTTCCCCCCGCCCGCAGGCCTGGCTGTGGCTCAGCACACGGCTCGCTCTGCGCCCAAGCCAGCCTTTCCGGGAGGCCCGGGCGCACCAGTCCCCTCGGAGGCCCCCGGGAAGCAGACAGCACCACGGGGCGCACTCACCGGCCGCGATGCGGGCCGCCTTGGCGTAGTTGCCGTTCTCGATGCAGGAGATGAGCTCGCTGCGGTCCTCCAGCGTGTGCCTGCGCACCAGGGCAGGCTTGCCGCGGCCGCACTTGGGGGCGCTGAAACTGCGGGGAGCGCAGGCCGGTCAGGTGGCACCGCTGCAGCCGCAGCCCTCACACCCACCCCCACCCCCACATACACACACCCCGCCCCCCGCCCCCAGGGAGCTGGGCCGCCCGCAGGGAGTGCAGCCCAGGGACGGTGGCACGTGGTGGCTGCACTCACACGTGCCGTTACAGCAGGACTCGACAAGGCAAAGGCCCGTGTCCTCATGCACCTGTAACCCCACCTGCGGTTAAAGCCCACAAAACGGGCCCATGTGACTTGGGAACGCGGCCCACCTGGCGTCGCAGAGCGGGCTGCTGCTGGAGGCGATGCTGGACTCAGAGGCACAGCGGCGCCGGGGCGTGGCTTTCCTCCCGGGGAGGCCGCCCGGCTCCGGCTCGCTCCTCACGCCCCCAAAGCCGTTGGTGAGACCTGCAAAGGCACAGCGGCTGAGCTCGGCGGCCAGAGCCGCTGCCCGCGCCAACTCCCCAAACTGGAACCTGACGTCTCATCTACGGCAGCGTGGAGGCTGTCACCCCGAGCCCCAGCCCCAGCACAGGGCCCGCGCCCGGGGGCAGCACCCACGCCGGGAGCAGCGCCCGTGCAGTGAGGGACACGCGCGCAGGGCTCGGAGGGGCTCTCCCTAGCGTCGCGGGTGACACAGGCCAACCCGGCAGAGAAGAGGCATGCTACCCGCTCGCAGGCCGGGCAGCGGACCGCACGCACGCCCTCCGGGGAGGCAGGGACGAGCCGGGTCTGCACGAGGCCGAGGGCCAGGCCGGCCAGGACCAGGCCGAGGAACCAGACCCTGAGCGCGACGCCACACAGCGGACTTCCAGTGGGAACGGGAAGTCGATGGGTAAAACTTCCAGAAGAAAAGCATCAAGAACCTCAAGAACGCGTGACCACAGACCAAGGCGCTGGCTAACGGGTACGCGCTCCCCGGAACTGGCGGTCACAAGGCCAGGCCGCCTCAGAGCCACACCCCTGGCCGCACAACCCGTGTCCCCTCCGCAGACCCAGCCGGGCCCCCTCCCGTGACACCAAGGACTGTGCCTGTTTCTTCCCAAAAAGGCATCCCATCCTCACGCTTAAAAACTGAAAAGCCGCTTCTCTACCTCGGTATGAGGTGGTGGTCAGCTCACTCCCCTGCGCTTCGCAGACCGTGTGCTCCCACCAGCTAAAGGCTGTGCAGCCTGCATCTCGCCAGCCCCCGGGCACCACGTCCCCCACAGCCCGTGCTCAGTGCAATTCTCAAAACATGACAAGCCTGTCACTGTCACCGCTGGTCACGTGCTCTGTCATCAGTGACCCTTCACCTCCTGGCATTGCTGGGGCCACAAACTGCCCAGCAGACCAAGAGCGTGACCGAGCAATGCTGTCTCGCACTGCTCCCCGACCGCCCCGTCTCCCCTTCTCCTGGGCCCCCGTTTCCTGAGACACAACAGGACGGAGTCAGGCCCTTCGCCGCTCACAGTGGCCTCCAGGGGCCGTGAGGGAAGAGCTGCTCCTCTCACTTCCCATCAAAAGCAGCGACGACCAGGCGGCGAGGCTGCCAACGCCAAGAGGAGCTGAAGCGAGGCCGCTCGCACCCACAGCGAGAACGCCCAGAAGTGCTGGGGGGGAATGAAAGGCTGCTCCAGCGAACACGCGTGATAGGAGGGAACAGCCGGCGGCTGGTGAGGGGACAGGGTACGAGCTCTGGACAGAGGCCACACCGCCCGTTCCCTCCAGCCAAAGCCCATCCAGGGCCAGGCCCTCCTCTCCCTTCCTGTGACGGCTGAGAAGGGAGGAGGCCGCGAAGGAAGGTGTGGCGAGGGAGGCTGGCCGCGAGCTGGAGGGGGTGCCGGGCGGCAGCAGGTGCTGAGCTGCGGCAAGTTGTACAAAAGGGCCGCTCAGCAGGTTCCTACCAGCCTCCGAGGGCAGAGGATCGGCCTCCGACGAGGAGACGACGAGGAGGAGACGCACGAGGAGGAGACGCTCCGGGACGTGCACCGCCGAGAGGAGGTCGGCCCGGCCTCAGAGGACGGCGGCTCCGGCGAGGAGCTCGTGCAGCTGTGGCTTTAAGCTGGGCCGGGCTCACTCACCACTTAGAAAATCCTAGGCCCGTGAGAGGGAGGCTCCGTCTGCTCTGCCTGTGTCGCACGTGCCTCCCGGCTTCCTGAAGAGCGGGAGCCCGTGCACGCCTCCCGCCCAGAAAAAGGACGCTTCCCTCCTTACTGCTCGCGACCAGGCGCCTGGCCACCAGAGCGCGGTGGAGGGGCCAGATGAACGCTGTTTCCCGCCTTTCTGCCGCTCTGGGGTCAAGGACTCACGCTGACCCCCAAGTTCATTGTGAAGGAAAAGCAGTTACAAGCTACCGCTGCGTGGTGGCTCCTCTGACGATCGGCAAAATAAATGGAAAGTCTCCCCGTCCTCACTGCCCGAGACCCTCAGTGATTCCTGGGAGACGTCCCCAGGGCCTGGGAGAAGCCGATCTGAGGCTCCCGACCTCCGAGAGGAAGTGCCTGCACCTGTGGTGGGAGCAGCAGAAAGAGCAGGAAGTGGAGCCTGAGGACGGGCTGAATCGCTGCAAACTCAGGACAGAGCTGGAGTGATGAGGAGGTGCTTGCAGAGGAGCAAAGAGAGGGGTTTCGGGAGACGGAGCCCACCCCGTGGCGAGGCTGTGAGGACGGTGAGACCGCGACAGGGGATTGAGTGTGCCATGAGCGTGACTGACAGAGCAGTGCCGGGTTCGAGGACCGGCTGCAGTTCTGAGAGAGTCCTGTGGGGGGTGCTGCAGCTGCAGGAGGCTGTGCGGAGGCGCAGACGGTGCTGGCTTTACTGTATGTCACAGCGGTTTGGTTAGACGTAACGGATCACACACTTACAGACTGTGTGAGGCGAATGGTCTTTAGGGGCCTGGGACCAAAGCACTCATGTGGTCACTTCACGGCGACCCGTTTTAGGGGGTTCTGGCCCCTCGTCCCGTGTCCCCAAGGTGTGCCTGTGCTTGCCTGTGGTTGCTCAGTGCACGTGACTTACTTTTAAGTAAGGCAGACGAGTAACCCTCCAGCCCACGCCCCAGGAGGGAGGGGGCGCACAGAGAGCAGAGGACAGACAGCCTGCCTCCCCCTCAGGGTCCTGCAGGCAGCCGGAAACACAGGCACTGACCGGGATGACCCTCAACTCGGCACGTCAGAGACGGCCGCCCAGATGGATGGACCGATGGACGGAGAGGTGAGAGAAGGGGCCACAGCCACAGGAACACATCCGTGGCCCAGCTGTGGCCTCGGAGGAAACCTCAGCATCACCAGACCCGCACCGGGTCCACACGCCTGGTGGTCAATGCAACGACAAGGACGCGCAGCCCGAGTCTGGGCCTGCAGCGTCGGCTGGAGCCGAGGGCCTCGCCCTGCCCGACCTCCTGGGCTCGGCCGTTCGCGCCTCCCGACAAAGGAGCGGCAGGACGGCGGGGCGGGCCGCTCGGAGCCGTGGCGGCAGTCCAGCCGGCCAGCACGGGTACGGGAAGCTCCAGCTGGAGTGAGCAGGCGGGGCCTGCAGAGGGGCCAGCGGGCAGCACAAGAGCGGCGGGCGCCCTCACAACCGCTGGCCAGGGCAGACCGCACAGGTGCCCAGGCAGAGGCGAGTCCGGGACAGAGAAGCCGGCGCCGAGGCCACGGCGAGCCCGCACTCGGGGTGTCCGCAGCAGACGAGGTGCTCGGGGACCACACCTAGAGCCAGGCTCCCGGCGACACGCGGGGAAGACGGGTGGGAGGCCACAGCCTGCGGCACGGGAAGGAGCATCTCCTGTCCATCTTCTGAAGGCAAAGGGGCACGCAGCGGGGACAAGCTCCCACCCCCAGGGAAGTGTCCCTGAGCGCCTGTCACCTGTCCCACGGGCTCCGGGGCAGCCCTCCCTGCGGCCTGTGGCTTGGGCAGCAGCTGGCCGGGTGGGCCTGAGACCCGGAATGAACGCGGCCAGACAGCTCTGCAGGTCTGCAGACAGGAGGGCCGAGAGCCACCCGCAGCAGCAGGAGGCCGCCCGGGAGCCGACGCCCGGCGGCATCGCAGCACGAGGGCGGTCTGCAGGCTGCAGGTCAAGCCGGTGCGGCTCTCGAACCCGGCCAGTGTCCTCCGGCCAGCACCGTGCCCGGTCCACCAGGGTCACAGGAGAAAAAGCAAAGACAAGCCTTCCTCTCCCCCAACGGCCTGGCCAAGCTGAGGCGCCTTAGCCGGCTCCCCGCCCCTCCAGGTCCCACTGGTACTCCCAGGCGCATGTGAAAGAGGTGCCCCATGCGGTGACTGAGGCCGGGCCTTTTGGTCGGACGGCTTGCATGGCCAGGGACCCCAAGCCCCGGATGTGAAAGCCCAGACCCACCCCACCACGCCCACTGTGCCTAAAAGAACCTTCTGGCCCTGGCTGGTGTGCCTCTGTGGAGAGAGCATCAGTCTACGGACTGTAAGGTCCAGGGTTCGATTCCCGGTCAGGGCAGATGCCCAGGATGTGTGCTCAATCCCCAGTAGGGGGCGTGCAGGAGGCAGCCGATCAATGATTCTCTCTCATCATTGATGTTTCTCTCTCTCCCTTCCTCTCTGAAATCAATAAAAAGGTATTAAAATTAAAAAATTAAACCCAAACACAACGTGGGGTCAGACGTGGGCTGCCCTGCAGGCCGGCGGCACTGCCTCAGCCTGGAGAGCGGTGGGGCGAGCCACCACCGTCCACACGTCCTGACTGACTCAGCGAGAGCTGCGTGTGCGTGTCTCAACCCTCCAGCTCGACACCAAACGGCACAGACCAACCGCGTGCTGAGCCTAGACCAGCGCCCCGGGACAACGTGGCCGCCGCTCTCCCCGCTGGCTTCCGCCCTGCGGCGGACGCCAGGAGCAGCAGGGGAGGGGAGGACGGGCAGGAGGACGCGTAGGGACGGGGTGAGCACCCGGCCTCCTGGCTGTGAGGTGGTGACGTGGGTGCCGTCCGGCCCGGTCCTGAGCCTGCCGAGGGCGCGATCGGAATCTGTCCAGTGAGTCCTCTGGATGCGAGAGGTGATCTGAGCCGAGACTGACTCTACGGCTCCCCCGTCCTCGGGAGGCCCAAGGCGGCGTCCCAGCCAGCTGAGCCGGGCACCAGGCTCTCTCTTAGGGGGCAGGTCTCCGCGAGCTGGTGTTAGTATTGGAGGGTGGTTGGGCTGATGCTTCCAATGACATCCAAAGAATTATGGGAAATCAAGATGCAGCCATCTCCCTGCGTTCCAAAGTGACCACTTAGCCGAACTCCATCCAAGTTGAGCAAGAGAAAATGATTAGGATCCCAAGAGTGAACTACCCAGCATGTTAGTAGTTAAATGAGAACCTGGAAAACAGTGAAAAGGCCACTTAGTGTGACTGAAGACATCACAGACCAGCCGCTGCCCTGAACGGCCACGGACGCGAAGAGTCCCTCTTCCCTCTGTCGCTCTCCCTCCCCCCAGCCCGCCCGCCCCACGTGCCACAGGAATCACGCGGCAGGAACCAAGGGGGGACACTGCTGGGACCGGCCGGCGGCCACGGGAGAGAGGGGCCAGCAGAGCAGAGCTCGGCAGCGGCGGGCAGAGCTGAGGCGGGTGTGCTGACCCTCCGGAGGCCAGAGGAGCCCACACCTCTCGCGGCGGAGCCCACGGGCGGCGTCCTGAGGAAACACCCCGGTCGCGCTCTAACTTGGAAACCCTGCAGCCAGGGGGACCCAGACTCCCTACACGACAGGCCGAGCGCGCTGGTGAAATGGGGGACGGTCAGAGGAGCCGGGACTTCCAGCCGTGACTGCGAAGGCTGAAGCTGGAGCCAGAGATCCAGGTGCAGAGCGCAGCCCCAGTGGGCGAGGCCCGAAGTGGACGGCGGACACCGCTGGCCGCACCCTGCCCACGCGCCACGGAGGCCCCCGGACCGCACAAGAGCTAAGGCCTCACCGCACGCCCACTGACCACGGCCACTCCGGGATAAGAAAGCAGAGACCTGCGTTCCCGTCAGGCACAGGGCACACTTCTTCACGGCCCTGGTCACCTGTGCAAAACCTTCCCGAGACGTGGAGGAGGGACACCCAGGGACCGAGTGCAAGAGCCCTGCTCACCACCAACGCCGCTGGTGGACCCCCGCCAACGATCGGAGGCCCGCAGGTGGCAATGGCTCCATCCAGACCCAACAGGTCAGTGAGGCCACTGCGGGGCTGGCTGGCCGGCCGGCCTCTGGTCACCAGCTTCTCAGGGGATGCCGGACCAGCAGTGCCCTGCACAGGCGCTGCAGTTGGGTGGCATGGGATGGGCGCCCCAGACACTGGAGCCACCGCCAAGCGGAAACAGGACACGCTCAGAACACTTCGAACAGCTGCCTGCGGCCCCGGAGAGGCCGGGCCTGGGACGGAAGCACCCAGCACCGCAGCGCGCCGTCCTCCTTCCCTGCCAGGGAGACGCTGGGGAGCCCGGGGCTCAGACACCCGATGGTTTTAACAAAGCGCTAAAGAGCCACGAAGAGAGGACGTGGGCAGAGAATTCCTCTGAAATGTGTGAACGCTCCTACGTTCCCATGCCGTTCACAAGTTACTTTGGCAACAAGAATGAGCATCTGCTGAGTGCAGGACGGGCTCCCAGAAGCACCTGCTACACCACCTCCTCCCTGTGCACCTTGGGCGCGTGCGGGGAGGGCCCTCCCCCCTCCCCCGGACCCTGCGGAGGCTCGGGGCGCAGCTGGCTCGCCCCCACCCAGCCTCCGCGCCTCCCTGCCAGCAGGATGGCCAAGAGGCAGCGCGCTGCTCCTGGTGTGGACGCGCCAGGGGGACTAATAGGAAACAGAGACCAGGCTCTGGTCCGAGACAGAACCCCCGGGACCAACACGTTCACACCCCTCCCGCAGGAAGGGTCAGACACAGGCAGCACAGCGCCCCCCAGAGGCACGGCCATCGGGGAGCCCAGCAACGGCCTTTCAGGGACACACACTCGGCTGCAGGAGAGCTCAGGCGCCTCTTCCAGCCTCCAACATGCAAATGAGCCCAACATGCAAATGACACGCCTCCTCTCCCGCAGTGCACGCCTGAGGGAGGAGCAGGACCGCCCACCCAGGCCCCTGTGGCCAGCCACCCCGCAATGCACCCTCAGGCCCACCAGTTGGGGGTTTCAGTCTGTCTTCTCATGGGAAATTAAGAGGACTGTGGGCAGCGGACTAAAACCCCACAGCCGGCGCACCCCCCGACTGCCCTCTGACCCGAGGAGAGAAGGGCAGGGAGGGCCCGCAGCACTTACCTGTGTCCAGTCGCTTTCCTGGGGACCCCGCCTCCACCTCAGAGTCGCCGCAGGTGCTTCGCGACCTTTTTCTTGGCTGCAGAAGAGTCTCCAACCTCGGAAGGACTACAGACAGAAAGGTTTTGGTCCCTAGCTGAGGAGAAGCTGGCGGGGTCTCAGTGTTCTTGGCAGACTTTGGGGGGCTTACACTGTTCGATTTGCAGAAGAGAACAGAAGGGCGTCTGTTTACATCGCTTGCTGGCTCCGCCCCCGCGGAGGCCGCCGCCGGCGCAGCGCCACTACAGGCGCGGGTGGGCTCTGCAGGGTGTCCGCTTACCAGGGCGCTCTGAGTGCCAGTGCTATGTGACTCATTACCAAATGTGACTCTTTGGAAAAGGTTACTCTGCTCTGGGTGGAGTTCTACTGGTCTGAGGGTTGGTGGTTCTGAATTAGTCTCCGAGTTTGAAGGAAGAGGTAATGCATCTGATGGTTCAAGTTTAGGGGGAGATTTATCTCCTGAAAAAATTATAAATAAAGTGATTTTTGAAAGCTGGTAATTATAAAGTCTATCATAAAACTTACTATAAATGTGAAGTCCACCAAAATACTAATTCAGTTAAGGAAACCAAGCATCACACACGCTCCCTGCAGGCATGAGGGCTGTGGGTCCCCACGGGTGCCCGGCACGGGGGAGAGGACTGCACGTTCGCCCACTAAGCACATCGCTGGGTGCAGGCCGGCGGCCGCAGCCACCACTCACTTACCTGGAGAAGAGGACACGCACGCAGCTAAGGGCCGAGCGGGCATCCCCACCCGCCCGGCTCGCCCAGAGCTGGGCACACGGAAGCACACTCACACCCACGGCGCCCCGGCTGCCCTGTCGGTGCCAGAGCAGCAGTGCTGAGGGCTGTGAGCGGCCCAGGACGGGGAGGAGCCTCCCACCGTCCCCAGCACACACCTCACGCCCCTGCCAGCCACATCGAAATGCTCCGGGAACTCTCCTTTAAACCCGACGTTACAGTAAATACAGCCTTTGGGGAGAAGACGACTGTTTCAACTACTTTAACCGAGCCTCCCTGTTTCCACCTGGAACAAGCGCTCTGAAAACCAGCTCAGCCCTGGAGGCTGCCCGTGCGCGGACTGGCCGGGCACTACATGGAAGCCACACTCACGGGATGAGCGCCGTCCACGGAGCCACTTACATGCCCAGGTATCTGGCATCTGGACACATTCCTCCCGTCCTGACCCGGGAAGTCCTGTCAAGTCAACACTTCAGCCCCAGTTCATTTCCAGAGCGAAAAGCCGAAAACCCGCACACCGTGCTGCTCGTCCGGTCTCGGGCTCCACGCCTGGTCGAGTGCCCACCTCACAGACCCGAACACCAGGGGCGGCCTCTCAACCGAAGCTCCAGGGGACACCCCCCTCGGCGTCAAGCTGCCAGGACTGGCGCCCACACGCAGGATGCGGAATCGAGAGCCAGCGACATGTTGGCTGGAGAAGAGACTCCTCCGACCACCGCTTGTCACGAACAAATGCAAGAAAACGGAGTTTACAAACACAGACACTGTGGGTGGACAGTGGCCTGCGAGTTCCTGCCGAAAGCCTTCAGCGAAGGCGCTGCGCCTGACCTCCCTTCCCCAGCAGACCCCCCACTGCCTTCCTGCCTCCTCTCCTCCCTCCCCGACCGACCCTCCATCTCAGCACCCGTCCTGACCACGATGCCCAAAGGGCCCGCCTCCGTCCCGGCTGGGTGGGTGCGTCCCCGCCTGCCCTCTGCTGCCCCTCCTGCTGGGCTCTCCCCTGCCCGGCCAGGCCCACACAGCCGCCTCCAGCCCACGCCCTATCAAGGCCAACCTTGGCCCAGGGCCCTCCGCCCTGCAGGGCAGCAGCCCACCAGGCGCCCTCGTTCCTGCCACACACGAGGCCCCGACCACCATGCCGCACCTCGGCTCCTCACGCTCAGCCCACCGGTTCCCTCTCAGCCGGGCCTCCGCCCCTCCCTCCCGCCGCGTCGCTCCGCTCACCCAGTAGCTGCTCTGCAGCCACGGGCGCCCACCACCGGGGCAACTCACAAGACTTCCAAGGCACAAAGGGCAAGCGGGCGAAGGACCCGGCGTGGGGCCTGGTGAACCCCGGGCTCCGCCACCGTCAGCCAGTCCTGCCGCCACCGCCGGAGAGCGGGTGCCTGCAGGACCAGTGGGAGGCCACTGGATGCTCACACACGAGGAAGGAAGCTCCTTTAAAGTCCTTACAAACACAACAGGGCCCTCGCCTGCCCGCGCCCACAGAAGCCGTGAAGCAGACCTGGCCAGGCATGCTGCCGGCTACCCTGATGGGCAGCCCCAGGAGCCTGCATCAGGGGGCGCTCAGCCTGGAGCAGCAAGGCAGGGCTCCAAGCATGGCCTCACCCCCCAACCTGGAGCAAACGCCGCCCTGTCTTCCAGAGCTGTGTCTCCAGATCCGGCCCAGCAGCCACCTGCACACAGGCCTCTCCGAGTGCGGGCTGCGTGCAGCGCTCCCCAGGTGACGGGGCGCTGTGACTGAGCCTCCAGCTCTCCCTGAGCCTCACAGCCCGTGGGAAAACAGCCCTGAACCGCAGCAGACGGGCTCTCCCTGAGCCTCACAGCCCGTGGGAAATAGCCCTGAACCGCAGCAGGTGGACGAGGAGCCGAGGCGCTCACAGCCGCAGGAGTGCCGGCCCAGACTGTGCGGCGTGCTGCTGCCGCCTCACCTCCAGGCCTCAATCAGAGGAAGGTCCCTGGGGACCCCAAGCCAGCAGATCTCCCTTCCTGCCGGGGGTGTGCGGCCCCGTCTCAATGGGCCTGACAGCCACCCCTCACTTCCCCGCTCTTCAAGTGGAAACCACGTATCAGGTGTACCAGTTAATAATTCGGATTTTGTAATGGTTTTGAAGTGCTGCTCAGATAGTGTGTGTGCCATCAATCGGAACGAGTGGTCATCTGAAGGAGCAAGGGCTGGTGAATATGGCAGGTGGGTTCATACTTCCCAGGCGAGATCTTTCAATGTGTCTTTAACTGGTTTTGAAGTGTGGGATGGTATGTTATCATGAAGCAAAATTACTTTGCTGTGTCTTCTGGCCCATTCTGGTCATTTCACGATCAAAGCGTGGTTCAAATTGTTATTTGTTGTCGGGAGTGATCAGTATTAACCATTTCACCTGCTTTTAGAAGCTCTTCATACACCACACCTTCCTGATCCCACCAAACGCAGAGCATTGTCTTTTTTCTGAAGCAATTTGGCCTTGCAGTCGATGTTGATGGTTGACCTGGATCAACCCATGATTTTGTGCGTTTGGGATTCTCATAATAAATCTACTTTTCATCACCAGTCACAATTTGTTGCAAAAAAGACCTTCTTTCAGTTGATGTGGCACCTATTTTCCTTCCTGTAAAATCCTTCCTGTTGCTTGTAAATTATCGAGAAATTGTTTGCTGAGCAACGTTTAATCTTTCTGCAAGTTCTTTTTGAGTTTGACACGCATCTTTATCCAATAATGCTGGTAAATGTTGGTCTTCAAACTTTTTCGGTTGCCCTGGACGTTCTTTGTCTTTCACATCGAAATCATCACTTTCAAAGCGTTTAAACCAGCGTTCGTTCACAAGGATCTTGAGATGGAGCATGTTCACCACAAGCTTCCCGAAGTATACGATAACTTTCAGCAGCACTTTTCTCAAAATAATGAATTAAAACTTCCTGCAAATGCTCTTTTTGGCACCAAATTCAATATTTTTAAGAGTAAAAATATCTATGAAGTTAACACCTTCAGAATATTTGACATATGAAGTTTTGAAGCTTGCTGTCAATGCAACGAACTAGCATACATATCAAATCGCATATATATCAACGTAGGTGTAACTCCATCTTATTGAAACAAATCCGCATGATTAACCGGTACACCCGGTACATGCTAAGTCACAACCGAGACAGTTCTGGATAGTAAGGAATGACCACTATTTTGGCGTAAGATTAACACTGTTGCTCTGGGCCTTTGTGTTTAAAAGGCTGCTGTAAAAGGTTCTTGGTTTTGTGCAGGGTAAGTCTCCAAGTTCCCATTTCTAGAGTAACACCAGCGCGGACCCGTCTCCCTGCACAGCCACGGATCACACCACCGCCTCGGAACCTCTGGAGCTCCCCGTGCTGGGTCCCTGCAAGCGGCTTCTCTCCATCTTCCGTTCCCACCAGCTGAAAGCGACAAGCTTTCCCCACGTCCGTGGTTATTTTTAACACGGGGCCCGTTACAGGCAGCCCCAGGCTGTCTTCATCTCACATCTCCGTCTGTGTGTTCCTTTAAAAGGACCCCCGCACCAGAGGAGCAAAGGGACCAGCCTGACGGAGGGGCTCCAGCCTGGTGGGTGGGACCCAATACTGGGGGGCCCTGGATGCAGGAACAGAAGGATCACACTCTCCGCAGGGAGAAGACCCGACTGCTGGGAGAGCAGGTGCTCAGACCAGCTCTTCCCGTGATGGCGAGTCCACCCGGTGACAAGCTTCCTCCCTCCCTCTGTTAAGACAAATACTACACGGAGTGGTTTCTAAAGGAGACAGAATACCATGGCCAGAGCTACCCTACACTGACCATCACCCCCCCCCCAGGTCCTGCCATGTCTTGGGGCACTCATCCCCCAAGGGTGCACAGGCCTGACGACGGGACCCCAAGTACATCTGGCTCCCAGAGTCCCTGGAGCAAGTGCCCCAGAGGCCGACGTGCAGCAGGGAGAGCTGAGATCGAGGCACCTCTCTCCTCTGGAACCCACTGCCATTCACAGTCCCAAGCAGAGCGCCAGGGCCTGCACCCTCAGGCTACGGACCCTGAATCAACCACCGCACAACCAGAACCAGGCACCCAAGGAGAAAAGGCCGCAGAACCACTTCCCGGCCGGGTACCAGGTCATTTCCTACGGGAACCGCTGGAGGACCTGGGAGCTGTGACCAGGGACCACGTGAAACTCAGAGCTACAGCCTCGGCCAGCGCTTCCCGGGCCGCAGAGTGCGTGCAGCACAAAACCCACGCGGGCCAGGACTGGGACCCTGCGACCGCCAGCAGCAGGCCACGGCTTCTTAAAGGAGAAGGTGCAGAACCACCTGTGCTGCTGCTTTCAAGCTCAGAAAGGCCACGCCCCCTGCTGCTGGTGGTGGCGGGTCTTGCTCCCCTTCCCGTTGTGTGTGACTGACCAAGCTTCCTCTGGGACTAGAAGAGGGCACGCTCTCGAGAGGGTTTCCTGCACGTCCCCTGCGCTCACCTCCTGGACCAACCGCCCGACTGTCCTCTCTGCGCCCGGGCCCCGCTTCCCGGCTGGGGGGTGTCTGCACCCTGTGTCCCGTCCACAGAAACACGCCTGCTGCCCCGTCTGCTCCCAGTGCACCCCAGCTCCGAGCAAGGGAGGCGCCTCTCCACGCTCTGCTCATGCTGCCGAGGCAGGGCTGGCTCTGGGGGCCCTCGGGCAGCCCTGGTCCTCCTGCCTGCCCCGTGACTGGCACCCACACTGCCTTCCACCTTCCAAACATCGAGGAGGAGCACGGACAGGAGGGCCCGTGCGAGCAGCCCGTCACAGCGCCTCATCCCGTGCACGTTAAGGTGCTCCCTCCTCGCAGACAGGACCAACAGCGGTGCCACCACGCCTGCGGCACGCCCCCTCCTCTCCGCGCGGGGTGCTGCGGGGACCTAAGCCATGCTTTCTGGGCGGCTTCTCAGGACCAGCTGGGAAGGACACCCTCGCTCTGCCTTGCCCGGGCCCTCTCGGTGCAGGGCTGCAGGGAGCCAGAGCCTCGCGCGGGGCGGCCAGGGGCCCGGGCCTGGGAAGACGGGCGGGAGGCAGCGCTGCTTACCTTCCTCCCCCGGCTCCGGCCCCAGCGGGGCACCTTCCTCTTCGAAGCCTGCAGTACCTGACTCCGCGGTCGGGGGCTGGCTCTGCTGCTGGCTCAGCTTGTTCCGGACGAGCGCGATCTCCTTCTTCAGCAGCTTGGCCCGCTTGCTCCTCGAGCCGCTGGACTTCATGGAGCACGTGAGGTCCAGCTTGTCCAGCAGCTCCCGCAGCTGCTCCTCCAGGCTCATGTGGGCCCTGTTGGCCGGGTTCAGCAACCTGTCCACTGAGAGTCACAGAACACCCGTCCGTGAGCCGTCACCGCGGCGTTGCTGAGAGAACACCTCCACCTCCACCGCCCCTCGGTCCCCGGCCACGCCCCCTGCTCAGCCTCGTGATGGCCCTCACCACGCGCTGAACCCAGGCCAGGGCTGCCACGGGGGACATGCTTGCCGCCACGGCGGTGCACGGGCGTGGGAGACGCAGGACCACCAGGCCGCTCGTGAGGGAGGCCAGCGCGGAGCCCTGCTGACTCAGCGCCTGGACTGAAACTCAGTGACCTCTGGGCACCTGCTGAGCTTCCTCCTGAGCAGGACTCGCCCTCCTCGTGCCAGTGCCAAGGGGCGCTGCTCGTGCATAACTGACCTCGAGCTCAGGAGTCGGATGGACCAGGGATTACACTGGGCTGCACCCCAGGCTCATGTCTGCAAAACCCCTAGCAGCTTCGCCTCGGCAAAACACGACATCTGTGAGGCACAAGTTACCTTAGCCCAGGGGTCGGCAAACTGCGGCTGTTGACTAAGGAGTTGGCCGACCACAGGGAAAGGGCTTAACCACAAGGAACAGCAACAGCCTGTATTATTGGAATCGAGAGTCTAGGTCAGCGGTTGGCAATCTCCTTAGTCAACAGAGCCGCAGTTTGCCGACCCCTGCCTTAGACGAGCCCGCTAAGCAGAGAGCTACTCTAGTGCCACCTGGTGGGGAGGAGCCCCTCGCAGCTACAGACTGGCTGGAAGCCTGCCTTTCCCATGAAGGAAGGGGACCCGGCTCAGGCACACGTAGAAGCCTAAGACATGGCGGCCTGGCCGACTCCCCAGCGTCACCCACAAAGCTTCACGGGCCACCAGCCGCGGACACATTACGTGAGCAAAGACCACGCCACCCGAGCCCGAAGGAAACTCCTCCGCGCCTCCTGGTTCTGTGAGCAGAGCAGGCTCGGCTGCCGCCGGCAGCCGGACAGGCCGCCCAGCAGAGGGCACCCAGCGCCTCCAGACTGAACGGGAGGCAGGCAGGACACACGGGGTGCACCAGCTCCCCTCGGGCCCGCCCTGATACAAGGAAGAGATACAGGACGACTTCTCACCCTCGATTTTACACGGGAATTTACCGCGGCAACAGCACGGCCATTTTCTGAAAGCCAACACGCAGGCCCCCAACACCTTCTTGCTCCAGGAAGTGGGGGGCGGCCAAGGTGTGGCGGCCGGAGCCGGGGGCGAGGGCAGGCCTGCCTCGGAGGAGACACACGCAGGCGCCGCGTCTGAGAAGCAGGTGCCTCGCACAGAGGAGGCGGACGCAGTCCTGAGGCCCTCTCGGCAGCGCGTAAACCCGGAGGGGCGGGAGTGGGGAGTGGGGCAGGGAGTGCGTGTGCTTGTTTCGGGGCCCTTTCGCACAGCTGACAGCACCTTCGGGCCAGAGACCCACCCTGGGCGCAGGTCCCACCGGGGCTGCTCCCCGAGCTGCGTCGTACGGGCACCTAACGCGCCGGTCGGCCCGGCGGGCTGTGAGGGAGCCGCCGCGGTGGCCACGGGAAACGAGGCCAATGGCAACCATCCCCGATTCCCACGCTGCCGGCGTGTCAGGTCCACCACGCGGGACGCACTGAGGTTCCCCTCCCTCCCCATTCTTTGTGCGGCTCCTGAGAGCCCTGGGCCGGGCAGGTGCTTACCATCCTCCCAGGAGAAAGGCCGCCGGGGGGCCGGGGCGGGCCGCTCCGGCAGGTGGACCCCCGAGGCCGCCTCGAATCCAATGCTGTCCACCTGGCGCCGGGCCTGCCGCAGCACCACGCCGCCCTGGTCGCGCAGCCGCACGGCGGCCCGGTAGAACACCGTGTCCTTGGCGTTGTACCGCATGCAGTTGTCCACGATGAGGTCGAAGTCCTCCTCGAACTCGGGGAGGCTGCTGTACCCCTGCGCCTCCAGCCGCTTCCGCATGGTGGAGAAGTCCATGGGCTGCTGGATGTGCTCCAGGTAGTCGGGCACCTGACCGCGGGGGGCACGGCACTTACACGAGGAAAGGGGGGGCCTGCTGACCCCCAGAGTCACACCCACAGAGTCTCACGTGCGCGCACACATGCAACACGACACGCCTGCCTGCACACACCACACAACCACTCCCACTAACGCGCGGCAGCAGACACGGCGCGTACACGCCTTCCCACGGGCCTGTGGCCTCAGCTCCTCACTGAAGCCAGAGCACCCGCTGGCAGCCCCCACCCGCTGAGGCTCTGGCTCAGCAAGAACGTCCCCCTCATCGCCAAGACCTGACAACGAAGCGTGCGCCGTGCGCCGTTAGCCTACGGACTCGGAGAGGGAGGACCGGGACGCAGGTGAGCGGCCCCTGCGGGCAGTGTGGACGGTGGACGGTGGACAGTGGACGGCAGCACACCCACCTCCTTCAGGCTCACCGGCTGAGCAAATATTCGGGCCGGGTCCTTCTCCTGCAGCTGGTCCAGCACGGAGCGCAGCAGGACCGTGAGTGGGGTCAGCCGCAGCTCCAGCGCCATCTGCTCGACCTTCACCTGGAGGACAAGGGTGCTCAGCACAGACACGCACAGGTGACCTTCCTGCCGGAGGACTGCCCAGCGCCGACATCCGGTCCGCAGCGATACAAGTGCCTCATTTAAGCCCCGACTCCTGGCGGCCGAGGTGGAGGCAGGACACGGCACCCGCAGACACCACCGGTGCTGCCAGGCTCCCATCTTCACTGGCCCACAACGATGCCACGTCCCGCCCCCGCATCCTCTCAGGAGGCAGTGCCACCTTCCCCGTGGCCGCCGCAGCCGGGCACCAGGAGGGCGGAGGCCGGGCCGGCTGCGGGCCAGGAGCCGCGCCCGCGAAGCCTCACCTGCTCCCGCTTGAGCTTCTCGCGCTTGCGCAGCAGCTCGATGAGCAGGCGCGCGCGCTCCAGGTCGTGCCGCAGCCGCTGCCAGTACTTCAGCTTCTCTTTGGCCGCCTGAATCTCCTCGTCGTTCTCTCTCTGCGAAAGCAACCAGAGGCTGGAGTCGGCCGCAGGTGCCCAGGGGGCAGCGGGAGCCCAGCCCTCCCCGTGGCGCCCAGAGCAGAGCAGGGCGGGAGTAAGCGGGTGCAGACCACCATGCGGGCACACCGGCGTCCCTGCAAGTGGGGGTGGAGGGCAAGGATTTACCACGACCCAAAACGCTGAAGGGCCTGCGCCGAGAGCGGCCATTGGCCTGACCTCAGAGCGAGGCCGGGATCCCACCCCTGGGCTCTGAGAACCAGGCAGCAGCTGGGGGAAACCAGACGCACAGAAAACGCCAGGCCGACAGGTGGGTCAGCACTGGAAAGATGGTGCTGGAAAACCAGAAGAACAGAGGCAGTGCCAGGACACACCTCCAGCCACGCCGGCCCGGTCTGACCATGGTGGGGCCCTGACAGCCCAGCAGCACCCTCCCGGCAGAGAAGGGCCCCAGGCTGGCCCAGCCCTCCAGCTCCTGTCTACCGCCTCCTCCCGGGCTCCCCACAGCCACCCCAGGCCCTTCCTCACTCCCTGCCAGCCCCCCAGGTGTGCCCGGGGCCTGGTCCTCACGCACGCTCATCGTCCACTCTCGCAGCAGCTGCCCATGCCCAGCTCCTCCTGGGTCTACCTCCTCCTTCCGACTGTGAACACAGCCCCAGGGTCCACGTGCAGGGCTGGCCCACCCCCACCCCACCCCCCGTGCCATCTGCTGAAGGCTCGACCTCTGCCCGACCACAACCCAGAGGAGCCGGCACAGACAGCAAAGAACCTGCAGGACAGCCTCGCCTCCTCCTGGCAGCCCACGTGGGGCTCCTTCTCCCGGGCTCCATGCCTGAGGACAACCCAGGTCTGCATCCTCTCCTCCCCGTTTCTCGGCATCACCCCAACTCCGTGTCCGACCCCACAGCGCCTCACTGCACTGCACCCATCCACCTCCCAGGCCAGGGCCCTCCCACACACGGAGGCCGCGCAGGCTCTGGTCCCAACCTCCTGCTCCACCTTCCGGTCAGCGCACCCAACAACGGGCCAGCTCCGGTGGTGCCACCATGGCCGAGCGCCTGGCACAGCCCTGACGGAGCACACACTCCGTTCCCAAAGCGGAGGCGAACACAGCCGTCAGCGAAGCAGGCATCACCCACACATCAGAGCCAGGTGAGACGCCACGGCTGAGGGGGACTCGGGGCCCAGCTCTCTGAGTGCAGGACACGCAGGCGCTGGCCCAGGCCCACCGCAGGCGCCTGGAGAAACAGGCCTGGGTCCAAGGAGCCAGCCGTCCCCATGCCAGACGGAGCGGCGGCAGACCCCTCGGCAGGCCGGCCGCCAGTGAGGGTGCTCGCAAGGCCCAGCCTGAGCTCCGCGGGCGCCCAGGTAGCCAAACCCCCGGGTGAGGGAGCCGCATCCCCGCCCAGCAGACCTGGTGGCCCTGGCACCCGACAGCCAAAGCCTCTGCAGAGGCCAGGCCCACCGTGCGCTCCGTCCCTCACCTCCGCCGAGCCCACAGGGGCCTGCACGCTCCTGGGCTGCCACTCAGAAGGCCCTGGACATCCCCCCCCATCCTGAGCCGCTGAGAGGAGAGACCCCTCAGGAGAGCAGGGCCACGCACAGACCCCGCAGCCCCAAGACAGAGAAGGGTGGAGGCACACCCCTCAGAGGCCCAGAATCTTAAGTTTCCAAAATGTATAAAACGGACAGTAAGATCTAAACTTCAGACACAGCATTTAAACGTGTTCAGACGTAATTCACCTCCACCTCACAGAACTCAGGAAGTGAGGGTGAGGGGACGCCCTGAGGAGGCCGTGTCCAGGCCACGCAACGTGGCGGAGGGACAGGCTCAGCCCCGGACGCGCTGGGACTGAGGACGGGACGGCAGAGAGGAACAGCCCCATTCGGAGATGGAAGGGGATGAAAAGGTAATTTGGCTACATCCGCTAAGCCAGTGGTCGGCAAACTGCGCTCACAAGCCTCTGTCTGCCGCTCTGTTGACAAATGAGTTGGCTGACCACTGGGATAGGGGCTTCATCCCAAGGAGTAACGGCCTGCCTTACTGGAATCAAGAGTCTAGGGTCAGTGATCAGCAACTCATTCATCAACAGAGCGGCAAACCACTGATCGCGAGCCGCATGTGGCTCATGAGCCGCAGTTTGCCGACCACTGCTCTAGGCTTCTCCTGGGCGACAGGCACCATGGAGGGTGGACACCAGTGAGGGGCAGGAGTTCTCTCTCAGTGAGAGCAGCCCGCCAGGAATGGTGCCCAAACCAAGAACACAGCAGAGGGAGCAACGCGAGCAGAGGCTGCCGACGGCGGAGACCCTCATCAGAGACCCCCAAGCCTCACCTGCCGGACGGGGCCCGTCCTGCCCACCCCGCACCACGTCCCGCTGGGTCCTGCAGGGTCCCCTTGGCCTTGCTCAACCCTAGCAGCTCAGCAGCAAGAGGGACCGAGCAGCAAGCCGTCCAGACAACGGGGGTGCAGCGGACGCACGGGGCCACTGCCACCTCGCCGGACGGCAGCCCGAGTGCCCAGGAGGGCGGGGGCCATGAGGGAACTGACCAGACTCCACTTTCCGCCAATGCTCCCGGCCCCTTGGCCCTAGGAGGTGGCCAAGCCCAGAGCCCTCCTCCGAGGCTGGCCACCCTCAGCACAGCGTGGACAGACACCAGCCACACATGAGGGCAATGAGCAGGCGACCACCTGTTTTCAGGTTCTCACAGGGCCACTTCTGACTCAAACACGCGACTCTGCAGCCGTGAAGCTCTGAGGGGAAGGCCTGTCGGTGCTGGTTTCAGGGTTCACGGCCGGGCAGCCTTGCCCAGGGCCACGCCAACCTGCACTGCACCCTCCCAGCTTCGCAAGCGCTGGTTCTTGTAAAAAGCAAAAACTGCCCTCGCTGGTTTGGCTCAATAGATAGAGCGTTGGCTTGCGGACAGAAGGGTCCTGGATTCGATTCCAGTCGGGGCGCGAGCCCGGGTTGGGGGCTCAATCTCCAGTGGGGACATGCAGAGGGCAGCCGGTCATCACTGATGTTGCTATCTCTCTTTCCCCTCTCCCTTCCCCTAAAATCAATAAAAATGTATTTTTAAAAAAAACCACCCGGCAGGTGTGGCTCAGTGGTAGAGGGTTGGCTTGAGTGTGTGTGTGTTGTCTGTCCCTTCCGCTCTCTAACAGTCGGCAGGAAGCACACCCTCAGTGAGGAGTAACAGCAGCAAACTCCCTGCTCCTCCCTCAGCTCAGCTGGTGCCCTGCCCGCCCTCTGCAGTCAGTGACACACCAGCTGGCAGGGGGGCGCACATTTCCCAGCTCACACGCCTGCTCCAGCTCAGACCCACCACCCCAGAGGCCCGGGCCTCACCTGCAGCTGCTCCCTTCCCTGCCCTCCCCCCCACACACGTGAGCAGCAGTCACGGCTTCCCCTTCCCCAGGCAATCCACACGCGTGCAGAGGGAGGGGAGGGAGCAGAAGCCACGGGCAGGAACATCCGGGGACACGGATGGATGTGCGTCACCTGCGCCACCCACAGCCTCGCAGGCCGGGACCCGTGAGGCCTTCGCCGGCTCCCGGGGCAGCGAGCGCCCGGAGCCGAGGAGCGCGGGGGGGCGCGGGGGGCGCGGCCGTACCTGCTGCGAGCTCCGCTGGGACTGCAGGCTGGACTGCAGCCGCCGCAGCAGGGGCGCGCCGTTCCGCGACAGCCTCTTCAGCAGCCAGTAGCTGTGGGCGCGCTCCACAAACTGCTTCTTCCGCTGAATGGCCACCTGGTTCGCGATCCTGTTTAATCTGAAAAACAAAGGCTCACGAGTTCAGTCCCAAAGCAGTACGTTAGCATGCTTTCATCGCGGAGCCTGGAAATGAGTGTTCCTTTTAATAAACCACACGTGTTCACACGTTTCTCCCTCCTCCGTGGCTTTTTCTGCTGAAACCGAGCCCACCACCTCCTGCTCTCCACAGGTCTCATCCACTATTAATCACGCGTTTCTATCAGATTAAACACCTAAAGAGAAAACAGAGCTCTCACTGTTCCTGAGTCCTCCCTGATCCTGTCCCCACGCACGCAGCTGCGGGCACATCGTGGGAAGCCCAGCCGGCTGGAGAGCTTCATCGGTCTGCCTCACAAGGACACTGAAAGATAAGCTCAATCTACACTCAGAGAGAAAACCACAAAATGCAACAAGGCATTCCTCATTGTGCATCAAATCAAACTGCCAGGACGGCGCTTTTAAGAGCAAACTTTTTAAAGAAGCAAACCACAGTCTTACAAAATAGCCAAAGAGCAAACCTGTGAGGAGACCCCAGCTCACCCATGTCCAGACCGTAGTGGCCTGCCCTCACACACTGTGACCCGGTGCATTTCCACGACCGCCAAACCGCGCTGCCGGCCGCTGGCTGGCCTCCGCCGAGCTCCGAACGGCAAGCTTCCCACAGGGGAGACCCAAGACCACCTGCTGCGGCAGGACAAGGTCACATCCCGTGGAGCGGCCTGACCCTGGGGCTTTGCAGAGGTGGCCCCGTCGCATCAAACCCCAGGAGCCTCTGCCTCTACCAGGTGCACCGGTCAATAATGCAGATTAACTGCTAACTGGTTAGTAATGTGGATTTTATAATCAAAGAAAAAACAATAACTTCAAGACTAACATCAAAAGTGCTTTATTCAGCCAAAACCGGTGTGGCTCAGTGGATAGAGCATCAGCCTGCAGACTGAAAGGTCCCAGGTTCGATTCCGGTCAAGGGCATGTACCTTGGTGGCGGGCACATCCCCAGTGGGGGCATGGAGGAGGCAGCTGATTGATATTTCTCTCTCATCGATGTTTCTAGCTCTCTATCCCTCTCCTTTCCTCTCTGTAAAAAAATCAATAAAAAATATTTTTTTAAAAAAACTTTTTTTTAAAAAAGTACTTTATTCAAAGTCCTGTCCATCGCTAGCTACACATTTCCCCCCTCTTTCAGCTGATTGTGGGTACCGTCACAATAGAACTTTTGTTTTGAGACAAACCATTCAGGGACCCAATTTCCCACTTCACACATTTTGAAGTGCTGCTCGGAGTGCGTGTTCCATCGATCGGAGCAAAGGGCTGGTGAATATGGCAGGTGGGTTCATACTTCCCAGCAAGACCTTTCAACGCGTCTTTTACTGGTTTGAGGTGTGTGATGGTGTGTTGTCATGAAGCAGAATTACTCTGCCAGGTCTTCTGGCCCATTCTGGTCGTTTCGCGATCAAAGCGTGGTTTAAATTGATTATTTGTTGTCGGTAGCGATCAGTATTAGCGGTTTCACCCGGTTTTAGCTCATCATACACCACCCCTTCCTGATCCCACCAAACGCAGAGCATTGTCTTCTTTTCAGTGATTTGGCCTTGCAGTTGATGTTGATGGTTGACCTGGGTCAACACATGATTTTGCGCATTTGGGATTCTCAAAATAAATCCACTTTTCGCGGCCAGTCACAATTTGGTGCAAAAAAACTCTTTTGTGCTATTGAAGCAACATTTTACTGATGACTTTTTGGTTTTCTATTTGTCTTTCGTTCAGTTGATGTGGCACCCACTTTCCATCCTTTAAAATCTTTCCCATTGCTTGTAAACCATCGGAAATAGTTTGCTGAGCAACGTTTAATCTTTTTGCAAGTTGTTTTTGAGTTTGGCACGCATCTTCATCCAATAAAACTTGTGTTGGTCTTCAAACTTTTTCTGTTGCTCTGGACGTTGTCTTTCACATCAAAATCACCACTTTCAAAGCGTTTAAACCAGCGTTCACAAGTATCTTGAGATGGAGCATGTTCACCATAAGCTTCCCGAAGAATAGCTTTATCTAGTGTGTCCACTGCAGCCCTTGACCAAGGGACCACGGGCCTGTACACTGGAGGACACCTGGTCCCATGGCTTCAGGAGGGGAGGCGCACTGGGAACCCAGGCTCTGCCTGCAGCCCCCGTGCCTGGGGCTGGGGCGGGGGCGGGGCTGGAGTTTCGATTTTGCCATTTTTGACGGAGTTATCTCGGCGGTGCAGTGATGTGATACCAGTAAATCTTAGCACGTACAGCTCTGTGGATCTCTGCCCACGCAGACAGACTTTCTAACACACATACACACTCAGTTATTTCCACAACCAAATAGAGCAATGTGGATAAAAGTATCTTTTAACAACTTCAAGGTCCAAAGAAATGCTGCTTGGCAACACACTTATAAATGAATATCTGTCCCAGGAACAGGTCAGGACTTTGGAGCGATCCTCAAGCGCTTACGTGCACCCGCACTGAACAGCCACCTCCCGGCATCACAAAGGCGCAGGTGGGCGGAGCCTGAGGCGGCCCTGCGGGCGCCCGCATTGTGCTCCCGGAAGGACACAGAGCGGCTCCGGGGAGCAGCTGTGCCAACAGTGAGCACACCCCCATGTCCCTCTGCACCATCACCCCAACCCAACCACCATCCCCCGCAGGCAGAGGGCAAGGAACACGGGAAGCCAACCCGGGAAATGCCCGGCCCAGGGACGGGACCGGACTGAATGGGGACCAGCCCCTCCATCAGCTCCAAAGGGAGAGACCAAGAGGGGCCGTCAGAGGAGGAGAAGCTGCGAGGACGGGGGTCTTTAAAGGCGCGTTAGGCCCTGGTGACCAGGAAGGGTGAGCAGGCGAGTCCCACAGGTGAGGACGCCATGGTCCTAGGAGTGGGAAAGGCCCCCCTCCCCCCTGGGGGCTGAGGGCTGGCCAGGTCCTACCTTCTCCGGCGGACAGTGGTCGTGAGCATGTCTGCCCTATAGTAATTTAATTCCCTAGGCCATGTATTTGTTTTACCAACTTACAGGTTTTGCATTGTATTTTAAACTTTTTAAATGCAGTATTTCGGAAGTTTGAATTTAAGCCTCTGAAGATACCTGTGGACAAGGCGCCTCCCGGTGAGAGGTGCTCAGGCGGAAGTGGCGGCGCGGTGGGCGGGGGGGAAGCCCGTGGAGGTCCGCCAGGAGGAGCCGTGGTGGACGGACTCAGCCAGGCCGCCCGTTAGCTTCTGGAGAAACTCCAGGTCAGCTGACAAAACATCCACTTGTGATTCTGGTGTGTAACTTAGGAGGAAATTTTCCAAACTTGAGTACATTACTGGCACAGCAAACTGCTTTTACACAACCTCCTTACACGTGTGACCCAGGTACCCACCCTCACGTCCACAGCAACCCACACGTCCACAGCAACCCACACCGCGAGCAGAACAAAGGAGACCCGTCTCGGCCAGGCCAGGCTGTGGGTGGCACGGAGCCTCCCTAGGAAACGCGCCCACTGGGGATCGCTGCAGGCTGAGAAGCTTCCTGCCGGACGGAGTGTGTACGGACCAGCACGACCACCTGACT
Source organism: Lasiurus borealis (assembly GCA_004026805.1). Classification (NCBI taxonomy): domain Eukaryota; kingdom Metazoa; phylum Chordata; class Mammalia; order Chiroptera; family Vespertilionidae; genus Lasiurus; species Lasiurus borealis. The sequence goes on along the minus strand of PVJN01012795.1, from coordinate 11,388 downwards.
AGAAGCACCTCAACACTCAGCCGCGCGAGTGCAGACTGGCGAGGGGACCGCCGTGGGCAGCGAGCGCCAGCCTGGCGGAGGATGCCGGGCCACTGACATCGCCCGGACGCACCGTCAGCAGGGACTGCCCTGTAACGTGCACACCCGCACTGGCCCGGGAATCACGCCTCCCACTGCTGGGGTGAGAACTCTGGCTTCGGCGACGGATGGGAAGGTGCAGCTCTGCTTTCCAAAATGGCAGGACGGGTCTGTCCGACAACTCTTAGGAACAAGGCTAGCTGTGCTGTGCATCCGGCTGACAACGGGAGGGAACCCTCGGAGCTCCAGGTGCAGAGACGGTCAGAGCCCTGAGGTCCCTGGGTGCACATGTCCACGCCCCGGCCAAACCTCACCATCATCCAGGCCCGCGAGGTGGCTGCCTGCAGTGGGGGTCTCCCTTCAGCTCGCTCATCAAGAACTGAAGTTCCTGAGATCAGGAACTGGCAGGGCCCAATTTTATGAGAAATCCCACCAGATGCCCACCACTATGAAGCAGCCCTGGCCTTGCCCAGTGCCCTCTGAGCCCCCTCCGTGGCCCTGCTGGGGGGACCTCTGAAAATCAGCACCTCCTGGCCCACAGCCTGGGGAAAGGAAGACTCTGCTGATGGGAGGACCACCGGAGGGAGGCCGCGTGGACACTCGTCTCCGGCCCGCACACGGAGGACGGCCGGGCAAGAACAGACAGGACCTGTGGGTGGGGAAGTGGAGCAGGGCCACATGCCTCCAAGGTCTCCCAGCCTCAGCTCGGGGATCAGAAGAAACAAAAGCAGAAATCGTCCAGGAGGCTGGCACACGTTCGTCTCCAAGAAGTAGGGGACATCACTGTATCCAGATGGGAATGTATGGCGCCCGCCTGGCACTTGGGCATATGCCACTAGCAAGGTGGACACCACACCCGAGGCGAGGCTGGCTCTACTGAAGGGCAAGGGCTGTCTCCTTTCAAAACAGAACGTGCAGCCCTGGCCAGGGTGCTCAGTGGCTAGAGGGCCGGACCTCGTACCAGAGGGTCTCGGTATCGATTCCCAGTCGAGGGCATATTGTACCCGGGTTTCAGGTCCAATCCCAGTTGGGGCATGTGCGGGAAGCAGCCAACCCAGAAGGCTCTCTCTCACGTTGTTTCTCTCTTTCTCCCCCTCTCTTTAAAAAATTAAAAAAATATATATCCTCCAGTTAGGATTAACCACAAAAGAAAAAGTAAGCCCTAACTGGTGTGGTTCAAGTGGACAGAGCATCGGCCTGCGGACTGAAAGGTCCCAGGTTCGATTCTGGTCAAGAGCATGTACCTTGGTTGTGGGCACATCCCTAGTAGGAGGTATGCAGGAGACAGCTGATCGATGTTTCTCTCTCATCAATGTTTCTGACTCTCTAGCCCTCTCCCTTCCTCTCTGTGAAAAATCAGTAAAATGGCATCTCAGAAGACACAGCAGCTGTGGAAATGTCTGCCCAGGACAGGTCCTGGCTGAAGGCACAGGAGCATCTTGGTCCTCCTGCTTCGAGGCCAATGGATGGCGCAGAGCCCCTCCCCGTGCCCACATGTCCTAGGAGACGGGACCCACGGAATCGCCCACAGAGGGCTCGCCTGTGTGCTGCTACCTGTGCAGGGCGCGTGGGACATGACGTTAGAGGGGAGCCTGGGCGAGGATGGGGTGTTCTCCTTGCTTCCGCAATGACGTATAAACTTGAAGGTTTTCCGAGTAAGAATGGAGATGATGGCACCCCTGACCCGGTGATTCCAGGCTGTGCCCATGGGGCGCTCCCTCGGTCCGCCTGTCCCACTGCCGACACTGTGTATGCCCAGGCGACCCCGAGGCTGGCGGTGGGGTGAGCCTGTGTGGCAATTACCGCTGCCGGTGTAAGGTTCAGATAAACTGTCACCCCACCTTCGCCAAAAGGAAGTGAGTACCGTGAGGCGCTCTCCTGTGGCCTGAGCTGCTCTGAGTGCAGGGGACGCTGGGGAGGGGCCAGGCCCAGGGGCGGTGAGCACAGCACACGCCGAAGGTGAGGGGCACCGGGGGGGTCCCGGGCGAGACCACCAGCAGAAGCCCTGGGAGCGGGTGCCGAGGGCCGTTCGGCCGAGTGTCTGAAGGTCGAGGAGCGTGCAGCGCTCAGCCCCGGCTCTGCGCTCAGAGGCACTAATTTTAGTTCAAGACAGGAAGCTCTCGGGAGCCGCACACCCCCCAGCCAGTGACACCAGAGGAGGCACGCGGCTTCCGCGCCCGGATCTGTCTCCCTGCACTCTTTTGTTTTCACTCACTCTGGCTCCTCCACGAAAACAAATCTGCTCACCAGATGGCCCACATCCCTCTTCCCCGAGGACGCCCTTCACGCTGGACCAAGACAGACTCGCAGGAGACACCAGTTCCCCTGCACAAAACCAAGGAAGGGCCTGGCTGAGCCGCTCAGTGGGTAGAGCATCATCCCTACAGGCTAAGGTTGCAGGCTCCATCCCCAGGGCTTCTCTCCCCCCTCCTTCTAAGGATCCAGCAGTAAAAAGTAAAAGTAATAAAAACGTTAATAAAACCCAGGGAAGTGATGAAGTCACAGGAGGGAGATCATTTACGACGGCACTTGGGCCAGCACCCACACGAGAGCTTCTCGCCTGCACATCAGTGACCAAGACCAGCGCGGGTAGCACGGGAACACGGACCCTGCATGTCCAGGCGATGGCACTTTCCCTTTTGGGTGAATGCTTCTTTCCGAGGAGCCACCACTCGGCCGCTGGGGCGCGGCCCCCCGGCCACAGGGCACCCACAGGGGCACCCCCGGCCTGTCGCTGTGGGGCACTGAGACGGGCGTCCACACTGCTTCCAGCACCTCGTGTCCCCAGGACACGTACGTCGAACTTTTGTAAAATGTGTAAAATTAACTGCCGGACAGCGAAGCCTGTGGCCGCCACCACTTGTCCAGGTCCGTCCTGTAGTAAGCTACCCCTCAGTTAGGACACCACACACGGGACGTGAGCCAGACGGCACCGTTCGCCCGGGAGGAGCGGCAGCCCAGCTCTGAAATACCTGAGTTTCCGTCTCCCTCAGCCTGGGCTCCAGCCGCACAAGCGTGCGCACTTCCGCCTGCGAACGCTTCGGCGGCCCTCGCACACCAGGGCACCCCGGAGCCGGCACTCACGGCTGGACACAAGGCGGGCCTCCGGCTGTTCGCTCTGCCGGACTGTACTTTCTGTTTGGTTACTTCACTGCCAGTCAAGCTGACATTTTCAGGACGCTTAAACAGAAGCTCTTGATACAAATCCTACACTTTTTGACTCGGGTAGAAAATCCAAGTTACGCTGATGGCCCTGGCTCTGTTGCTAAGTGATCAGAGATCTGTGCGAGGTAACCGATCGATGCACCTCTCACACATCAGTTTCTTTCTCTACCTCTCTCTCCCTCCCACTCTTTCTAAAAATCGAAATAATTATTTTTTTAAAAATCAAACCTTTTAAAAAAAAGAAAATCAATGGAAAAACTGTCTTCAGGTGAAGATTAACAAAAACTAGCCTGGCGGGGGTGGCTCAGTGGTTGAGCTCTGACCTCTGAACCAGGAGGTCACAGGTTCAATTCCCAGTCAGGGCACATGCCCAGGTTGTGGCTCCATCCCCACTGAGGGGTGTGCAGAAGGCGGCTGGTCCATGATTCTCTCTCATCATTGATGCTTCTCTCTCTCTGCCTCGCCCTCATCTCTGAAATCAATAAAATATAAAAAGTAAATAAAAATTTAAAAAATAATAAAATAGCCGAGACCGGTTTGGCTCAGTGGATAGAGCATCGGCCTGCGGACTGAAAGGTCCCAGGTTCGATTCCGGTTGAGGGCATGTACCTTGCTTGCTGGCACATCTCCACTGTGGGGCGTGCAGGAGGCGGCTGATCGATGTCTCTCTCTCATCGATGTTTCTGACTTTCTATCCCTCTCCCTTCCTCTCTGTAAGAAATCAATAAAATATATTTAAAAAAATAATAATAATAAAATAAGCCCTGGCCAGCTCTGTTCAATGGTTAGTGTCTTGGGTTCAATTCCTCGTCAAGGACACGTACCTGGGTTACAGGTCTGATCCCCACAACCAATCGACGTGTCTCTGTCATATCAGTGTCTCTCCTCTTTCTCCCCTTCCGCCCTCCATTCCTCTCTCTAGAAATCAATGGGAAAATATCCTCACTCCTTGGGTGAGGTTTAAATATCATCATAACCATCATCACTATCATCATCATCTATATAATAAAAGCCTACGCAACTGCTAGGGCAGAACCACCAGACAACCGGTCATTATGATGCACTGGCCCCCAAGGCAGATGCCCAACACAGGAGCTGCGCCTGGTGGTCAGTGCACTCACAGGGGGTGTCACTCAGCCAGAAGCTGGGCTCAGGATTGGGGAGCAGCAGTGCGGGAGCCTCTTCCGCCTTCGCAGCAGCGCGAAGGAGCAGCGAGGCGAGTGGTCAGGGGGGGCAAGCAGGCAGAGGGGATGCGAGAAGGGAAATTAATATCTGGGTGCATTAGAGGGAGAATACAAAAAACAAAAGCAAAAACAAAAACCACAAAGGTAGAGAACATCTCAAAAGTGGTCAGAATGAAACGGGCAGGCGGATATCCCCAAGGGGTCCCAGACTGTGCGAGGGCACAGACGGGCTGAGGGACAGCCCCCTTCCCCTCCAGTACACAGATTTCGTGCACTCGGCCTCTAGTAACTAAAATAAAAGTCAGGCTGACTGATCTGCAAGAGACATCTTGGTTTTAACAACGGTTTTCTCTGGATGAGAGGGATTCTGAGCACTTTTTTCTCACTTTGTCTGAATTTACTGATTCTGTAATGAGCATGTACTACTCTGTAAAGGAAAAAAGATTTCATCTCAGAGGGAAAAGCCAAGTTTCTCATCTTAATACAAAGTGCTTGCTCCTCTCAGGACAAAACCAGTATTCTAACTGGCAGATCCCACTACACTCCTACAACCTAACTTGATAGTGTGACGAAAATCGTGACACATTAAACCCAAACTACATACAGTAGGTCCTCGGGTTCCGTCAGAGTCCATTCCTGCGGTTCGACATAACGCAATTCTCACAGTAAGTGGGAACCTACGAAAGCACCTAATGTCACTCACTCACAAGGAGCACACGCACAGCAGTAACAAAGTGAAACAGTAAAACAAAAACTAAGAGAGCTAACAACAGCTGACCTTTCCTTGTGGTAAATAAATAAAGCACATATGTATATATGTCGAAATGACGGAACTTTCCTTTTTATAAATAAATGGGAGATGGCAACATAACCACGAAACGACGTATGTCGAATCCGATGTAACCGAGGACTGCCTGTATTTAGAAAAAAAAAAAACTATATATTTTAATCATACTGGTAGGCAGGAATTATTTTATACCACAGACATACAGGAAAACAATACAAAAAGCTAGCATTCAACATATTAAAGGCAATTTCTATGTAATCATAGAAATACCCTGGTAGTCTGTTATTCAGTGAAAGTAAGTACAACTTTATTTTAGTGGCTTCCAATGACAAGATGCCAGGGTAACAACAGGTATCGCACCAGCTGTTCTCCAAGCCACACCCTGTGCACCTTCACTTCCCCAGCTCGATACTTTACTCCCTTCACCGAGGTTTCCAAGCCCTCCTGCCCTTGACAAAGCAAGTGCCACTTCCTCAAAGCTCGAGGAGGGGCTGGAGCGGGCCGGCTGCTCTCCCAGATCACAGGGCACTTGCTGGCTCTGTCACTTACCTCGTGTTCTGAACAAGAGCCTGTGAACGGTGACGGGATAAAAAGAGCACGGCTGCAGCAAGAGGAGCAGGCGAAGAGGCGAGAGCAAGTTCGGGTGCAGGAGCCAACGCGGGGCCGGAGCGAGGCAGGCCTGCCCCAGAGGTGCCAGCAGACCCCGTCCACACCGTGGCCGCTCTCGGTCAGAGAGCCCCGCACTGACCAGGCAACGTTCCATCACCAAACAACCCAGACAGACGGCCACACCACAGGAAGGCGGCCCGCCCGCCCTCCAGAGCACACGTCAGCCCCTCACCACCCCCCAGAGTCTCCTTTCTTAGCCACCTGCTTCACTTCTCAGCGAATGACTTTAAAAATCCTACCAGGTTCCCAAATGTTGGTGGGAAAAAAGGTGAGGAAGAGCATTTCATGGTCAAAGGAGGTGAGCGCACCCGGCACACAGGGCCTGGACCAGTCACTGCGGGCAGGGAAGCCCTGGTCCCCGGCAGCGTCTGGTCACCCAGGGGCCAGGCCGGCATGAAGGAAACCACGTATCCTCCCGGCCTCAGAGACTCCAGCCCCCGGCAACGCCCCCGCTCCATTCCCAGAGTGGTGAATGAAGAAGGCGCATTTCAGAGGACCCCGGGAAGCTCTGTGAACAGAAGGCGCGAGGATGCCCGACACAGCCCTGGGGACCCGCCCAGCACCCCAGGCTAGGCTCCTCGTGACCCCGCCAGGTGCTTACCTCTGGGGGGGGATGTAGGGAGCGCACACGGGAGGCAGGGCCGCACAGGGCTCGCTCAGTGCTTTCTTGGCCTTTTTGGCTTTCTTCCTGACCTTGGACGTGGACCTGACCGTTTTGACGGAGCTGTCTTTCCGACACACCCCGTTTTTCATCTCCACGTCCCCGTAAATGTTCAGGGGCCTCCGCGTGCAGCCGGGGGGCGTGTGGACGTCACAGTACGCGGTCTTCCTGACGGAGAAGGTGGTGGTGCCCCCGGTCAGCTCTTTCACGGGCTCCATCTTCATGTAGAGGCCGGCCTTCTGGGCACAGGTCACGTGGAAGGCCGTGTAGCAGTTGGCCTTGTGGCACTGGATGCAGGCGCCCACGCCCTTCTGTTTGCAGAGGTAGCAGGTCAGCTTCCACCGGGCGGGCGGGATGTTCCGCACGCCGTCGATGGGCTCGATGAACACTGTGTTGGCAAAGCCAACCTCGGGGATCCACAGGGCGCACACCACGTGGCCCCAGCGGTCGTCGTCCGTCTTTTTGAAGGCACCTCCCTTGTTGGGGCACAGCACGCAGTCCGCGGGCCGGGCGCGGGACTGCAGGCAGTGCCGGCACAGCCACTGGCCCTCGGGGATGTAGGGGACCCCGTAGCACTCCTGGTGCACGGCCAGGTTGCACATGTCGCAGAAGAGGATCACGTTGCTGTTCTGGCACTCGCCGTCCATGCAGATGCAGCACACGGCGTCCTCGTCGATCAGGGACTGCTGCTCGCCCTGCTTCTGGTTCTCGCAGTAGGACTCCTTCTCGAAGCGGTCCATGAGGAACTCGAACACGCTCTGCGACACGGCGGCCACGCAGTCGCCCCGGCGCTTCTCGTTGACGATCTCCAGCCAGGCGTAGTCCTCCTCGTCCATGTCGTACTCCACCTCGTGGTCCAGCTCCTCGGCCGACTTCTCCACAAACTTGTAGTACACGGGGGGCCGGCGGGGGGCGGACGGGGGGCTGTACTCCACGATGCGCACCTTGGGCTCCGGGAGGGCGCTGGCCGAGGCGGGCGCGCCATGGGCGCTGGGCGGGGCTTCGCTCTTCTTTTTGACGCGGTTGTTTTTGTGGCGCTTAGTTCTCAGGCACACGGGCGGCCTCTCGCTGTTCTCCTTGTTGCTGTTGCATTCGCTCATTTCCTGGGCCGTGAGGTCATCCTCGAGGATGATCTCCAGGGGATCGAAAATGCTGATCCTGTGCAGGCGCCCCTCGATCTCGATCTCCACCATCCTCTGCGCCTGGGCGTAGGTCAGGGTCTCGCGCGCCGGGGAGTGCTTAGTGCTGCTCGGGGAGGAAGGGTGCCTCGCTGCGGCGCCGCGATGACATCGTCCTTTCCTCCTCATTTGGCACCGACCCCCTGGAACAGAGCAGAGGTGGGTCAGCGCCGGGAACCACCACGCACCTTGGGCGGCGCTACCTCACCCACGCACGCCGAGGCCAGACTTCCCGCCAGTGTGCCGCCTCCAAACCCCTCACCCCAAGACTCACGACGGCATCTCAACGACGTGTCCCCCCAGGCCAACGCCGCCCCAGGGACCTCAGGGCCAGCGGGGAGGAGTGTCCTAGAGAGATAGCTACAGTGATGCGTCCCCGTGCCCTGAGGCACGCTGCTCACCACACCCTCCCGGACCAGCCCTGAGGCAGAGAAGCCCGCACACAAGTTAGACGCCAGCAGGAACGAGGTTGTGACCAGGGGACGAGGGTGCTCAGCGGTCCCTGCTCAGGACCAATGATGACCCCCCGGGACCCACCTTCTCCCCCTGCTGCTGCCCAGGAACGCCTCCGGAGCCCAGCGCACCATCCGGCGGCACCAGTGCTGGCGGCCAGCGGCCTCGCAGCCTGTCCGTCCCCCTTCCCCTCCATGAACACGTCCTCCACACCAAGAGCCACGGGAGGAGCCGCATACTGACCTAAGGGGCATCTTCACCCCCAGGAAGCCCCAACTCAGCTTCCGCAGGTCCTCAGCGGAGACCCCAGGGACACCCCCTCCACTGGGGCAGCCAGCCTGCCCCTTCCCCTCAGGGGCTTGACCACAGGCCCGGCCAGGCCCTCCCCCTCGGGTACACCAGACACCTGCAACGTGCCCAGGGCAGCGTCTCTGCTCTCGCTCCACAGCAAGGGCCACCCGAGATCCCCGCACGGCCTGCAGAGCCGCACTCTGGGTTTGCAGGCAATGGCTCCGGTACCTGAATCCTCGCTCTTTTTAGCCTGCACGTCCATCACTGACCACTGCCCCCAGAGTGTCTGTCACCTTAGGAACTGACAACAAGCACCGCCCCTGGACCCCCGACTCTCCACCTCCACGATTTACTGACAGAAAGCACAGGACACGAGTCTGACCTACAAACTAACGCGCGAAGTTGGAGCCGCCTGTTGCCACCCGGGCGGGAGCCTGAACCACGGCGGCTGCGCTGGCTGGTCTTTGGGAAAAGCCCTCAACAAGCTCCTAAGTCCAGAAAGGAGAGCCCAGAGCCCCTCCAGGCGCCTGGGAAGCCGGCCTGCGGAGGGTGGTGCGTTTCTCTTACCCAACGTCACCCGCGCTCCGGCAGAAGCTCCTGCTAAAGGGGAGCAGGGCAAACCCCGGGGTCGGCCAACCCCACTCACTGCACTGGGGCCCCCACAGGAGCCGGGGCCCAGCGGCGGCACCGCCCGGCCGGCCAGACCTGTACTGCCCCGGGCGGGGCATGCCCGGGAGTGGGTGCCCCGGCCTGCCCGCAGGGGGCCCTCCGGGGAGCGGGTTCACAGAGGTGTCATTACCGAGGCGGGCGGAGGCCGCGGCTTACTCACCAGATGAGAAGCCAACCTGCAATTTTCCCCTCGACAGGCCGGCACCCAGCGGCGCTGCCTGGAACCCACCCTCAGACTCACGGGCTAATGGGCGCTGAGCTCCGCCTGACGCTTCCTACCGGACCTCCACCCACACCCCCGGGCACCGCTCTGGGCAGGGAGGCAGGGAGGCAGCCGCCCCGCCCCCCCGCCCCGCCCGCCCCTCATTCCTGCACAGAAGGCGCGGGCCCTCCGGCCCCAACCGCCCCGGGCCCCGCTGCACTGGGACAAGCACTCCCCGGGGGAAGGGACCGGCCAGGACAAGCAGCAAAGGCCTCTCAGAAACCATGCTGTTCACACACACCCAGGAGCCATGCGGGCCCCTCGCGGGGGAGACGCCACACCCCCATCAGCTCAGCTCAGCCTGTCCCTGCCCGCCTGGCTGTGGACAAGCCACTCACAGCAGCGGCTCTCCACCTTCCTGAGGCCGCCACCCTTTAAGACGGCTCCTCATGGGGTGGTGACCCCCAACCATGACATTATTTTCGTTGCTACTTCATCACTGTCCTCTTGCAACTGTTATAAATCACATCTGTGTTTCCCAATGGTCTTAGGCGACCCGTGAAAGTGTCGTTCGACCCCCAAAGGGGTCGCGACCCACAGGTTGAGAACCGCTGCCTTACATGCCCCCCCCCCCAGCCGCTGCGCCCCGAGCTGCCAGTGTGAGCGGGAGCCAGCAGCCCCCCCCCCCTCCTCCTCCTCCTCCTCCTCCTCCTCCTCCTCCTCGGGGCAGCGTGCACAGAGGGGGCGCCCCCGGCAGAGCGGCTGCTGGGCCCGGGGAGCAGCCAGCAGCCAGCAGCCCCCTGAGTCTCGATCCCTGGGTCGGGCAGCCACCAGGCCGGGGTGCAGTCGGGGGGAGGGGAAGGACGGGGCGGGCGGGCGGCTTCCTGGGCGTCGGACGTTGCTCGGAACTCGCCCCGCCGCTGCCCTCGCTGCCCGCTCTGCGCGCCGGGCCTCACCCAGCTCCTCCTGCAGAGGCGGCCCCGGGAGCCGAGTCCGCCGCGGCCCGCGCCGCCGGAAGCGGGAGGGACGACGCCTCCCTGCGCGGCGGCCTGACCTTGTGAACCCGCGACGCCGCCGCCGCCGCCGCCTGCCGCCCCGGCCCCGGAGGAAACCAACCCGCGGCGTCGGTGCTCCGGGCCCCCCCCCCCCGGCCAAACGCACCCCGAGGGCGGCTGTTACATAAGGCGACCCGCGCGCGAACAGGGGGCGCCCGGCCCGGCTCGGCCCGCGCTCGCGGCCGGTCCCGCCCCGCAGAGGCCGCCGCTGCGCCGCCCCAGCCGGAGGAGGACGGGCCGACGGGCGGGCGGACCCGGAACGAGCCCGGAGCGAGCCCGGCCCCCGCCGCCCCGGCCCCACCACCGCCCGTCCTCCCCGCGCTCCGCCGCCCCGGCCCGGCTTCGGCCCGGCCTCGGCCCCACGACCCCGACCCCCGCGGCCGGGCCTCCCCGCCGCCGCCGCCGCCGCCCCGGCCTCGCGGGCCCCACGGCCGCCGCCCGCGGACAATGCGCCGCCGCCGCGGCCTCCAACATGGCGGCGGCCCCACCGGCGGCCGCAGGGCCCGCGAGGCGGCGGCGACGACCCCGCCGGGTCCCCCACCCCCGCCCCGGACTCACCTTCGGGGCCGCGGGAGCCCGGCGGGCGGGCGCGGGGGCCGGCGCGGCCGAGGCGGCGCTAATGGCGCCCGCGGCTCCTCCGCCAACGGCCGCGCAGGCCCGGCGCCGCCGCTCTGGGCGCGGGCTTCGGGCGGCGGCTCCGCGCGGCGGCCTCGGCGGCGGCTCCGGGCGGCGGCGGCGCGGGGAGCCGGGGCCCGGCCGGCGGCGGGCAGGGGAGCGGGGCGCGGGCGCGGGCTCGGCTGCTCGGACGCCCGGGCCGGTCGCTCGCTCGCTCCCCGGCGGCGGAGGAAACAATGCGGCGAGCGCTCCGCCCGGCGCGCTGCGTGCGGACGTGCCCCGCCCGCCGCCGCCGCCGCGACGTGACGTCGGGGAGACGCGGGGGCGGGGCCTGGGGAGGGGGAGGGGCGTGCGAGGGGGCGGCCGCGCGCCGGGCGGAGG
>PVJN01012794.1:0-52868 GCA_004026805.1 Lasiurus borealis | reverse complement strand
TGGTATTTCTAAAAAGGTATGGGTTATTTCTGAAATATGCCAGCCTTCTTGGTCTGCACTAAAACTCGAGCTTTTAGTGGAATCAACTCCCTTTTAGTACATCTACAAATTTGCTTAAATAAGCCCTTTATCCCCATCTCTTTTAAGTATGTTATCTTTCCAAACCACCAAAAAAGCACAAAGAGAAAGTCTTAAGAGTATATTTATACTCTTCTGCTTCTCACTTACATACCCACTTATAATGTAACATTCTTTGTTATTTGTTGGCAGTCCTAGGAAAGACAGCTAAACTCAGTGTACCCCAAACAATATATTCAGGCCAAACATTTTTTTTCAGGGGCAAAATCACAATCAGGTTAGTTTCCGAACTTAACTATTAAAATATTTCAGATTTCTGGGTTTGGGTTGAAAAGTTATTTGTGCTTCTTGACCTGATATGTGTGATCCCTGGGAGCATGATTCAGTATATGTTTATGTGCTGTGTGTTTGGAGGTAGGACCAGAGATATTTACTCCAGTTTATAGCAAAAAGAGCTGATTTTTCTAGGATGTTAGTTTTATTAAAGGTCACTATTTTATTTTAAAAAATATTTTTATTGATTTTTTTTTTAGAGAGGGAGAGGAAGAGAGAAACATTGATGTGAGAGCCTAATATCAATCACACCCCCTACTGGGAATCAAGCCGGAAACCTGGGCATGTAACCCAAATGGGAATTGAACTGGAGACCTTCTGGTGCATGGGATGATGCCCAAACAACTGAGCCACATGGCCCAGGGCAAAGGTCACTACTTTAAACCATTAATTTTACATCAAAACAAAGAGAAGAATGCTAAAAACATCCAGCTGGTGACCTTGTCAATTATGCCTCTCTTCTGGAATAGCTTCATTAAGCACTGGAATAATATATGCATCCCTTGAACTCCGGCCCTGTCTGCAAGGGTCAGTATTTAAAGCTCTCTAACTTTACTTGGTTGTTGCTCCAGTTGATCAGGAGCCTCTTCCCAAATCTTATTTAAAGTCTCACCTAACAAAACTAAAGACCATTATCTTTTTCTTTTGTTTCTAATGTGTCACCATAGATTTTAAGTTATGGTATCAGCAGAAAGGAGAACATTTGGCAAAGTCACCTTAAACCTAGGCTACAGAAATAAAATGCAGTCATCCAGTGATGCCTGGGGAAGACTGCTCAGCCCAACATCAAAGCTAAAAGATGGGAGGAGTGCTGCATAGGAGAGAAGGATAAAATAAGAGGAGGATGTTGTGATTCTATGGTTGGAGGACTTTTAATACCTTGTTCTCGACACTCTCTTTTGGGATTTATCCTCTTCAGAACTCAAGTATTAATCTATCCAGAGACCTAATTATAAGTCTTCTTTTCCATTGCCTTAGATGTAACATTACCTTAATTCGAACTTCATGAGCCTTTGGGGGTGCCACCTCTACCTCCTCTATGGATAGAGGCTTTCCAGCCTCCCAGGCAACTGCTGCCTTGCACTTGATCACCTGAAATGGGGGAAAAAAGAGCAAATTGTTTATTCACCTGAACAAATAATGAACTGCTTATTAGTTAATTTTAGATACTAATGAATGCTAACCTCAAGAAGGATTAGTATATCAAAGATTCACAAAAAAACATGTACTGCCCTAGTACGTTTGGCTCAGTGGATAGTTTTGGCTTTTGGACTGAAGAGTCCTGGGTTGATTCCCAGTCAGGGCACATGCGTGGGTGGCAGGCTCAATCCCTGGTAGGGGGTGCACAGGAGGCAGCTGATCATTGACTATCTCTCATTATTGATGTTTCTCTCTCTCTCTCTCCCTTGCTCTCTGAAATCAATAAAAATATACTAATAATAAAAAAAAGAAACGCACCTCTAAATGATACAGAGAGTTGTTCTGCCTGTTTTTAAGATTTCGTATAAGTAGTATTCATTAAAATATTTAATTTAGATGACTTTTGGTCAGATATAAAAGTCTCTTCTGGTTGAAAAGTTTTATTCATGGAATATTTAATGACATTCTACAGGAGCAGGTTAAGAATACAGGTCTAAGAGAATCTGATTCAGTTGGTCTTGTATAGGGCCCAAGGAATCTGAATGCTTAACTCGTACTCTGTGAAATTTTTTTGTTCAGGTTGGTGTAAGTAACATTGCTGTAGTACAAAACCACAGGATGGGAAGGAATGTACCAACAAGGAGTACCAGAATGGGGGAACTTTAAAAAACCATACCTACCACCCTGGTGTGGCTCAGTTGGCTGGAGCGCTGTCCCATACACCAAAATTTGGTGGCAGGTTCGATTCCGCATCTGGGCACATACCTAGGTTGTTCCATCACTGAGCAACACCAGCTGGCCAGGCTATTCCTATCCTTTTTAAAAGTGCTACGGTATTCACTTGCCACCTGTGGCTTCTGAGCACTTGAGAAATGGCCAGTCTGAACTGAGTTAAGCTGTACGATTTTGAAGACTTAGTACAAAAAAAGGTAAGAATACTTCAATAATATTTTAAAACCGTGATTACATGTTGAGATAGTATTTTCAACATGCTGGATTAAATTTTAACGCTTTTTAATATGACTGATAGGAAAGTTAAAATTACATATGCGAATTGTATTATATTTCTATAGCATAATGTTGCCCTAGAGATTCTAGTACACCCCTTCCAATCAAATGTGACAGGGAAGATTTCTATCAGTTACATAATGGTTATGAAACAGGTTGGTAGAATAAAGGTTGAAAGCCACTGGGTTTATAGGGGACAGACTGGAAAGTCAATAATTACAAAAAGTGTGACTTGGAGGGGAAGCACCAAGTGCTACAGAATTCAAAAAGTGGAGAAAGAGTGTAACTTTAGTAGTGAGTTTGCGAATCATCACTTTTAACTGGGATACTGAAGGAGAAGAGCTACAAATGGTGATAAAACACCTACATCCCGGGTAACTGTGAAGGGTGAATGAGAATGAATATGAAGCCCCTAACACAGTCTTTGGCACAGGGCAGTTTTGCAAAAATAACTCGGTGGTTATGAGTAGCAGTGAAGCAGAGTGGAGGGGAGAGGAGAGTTGAACTGCACACGGAGACTAGAGGCCCCGATGCACGTGCGAGAGGCTTGGTGCTGCCCCAACGCCCCTCCTTTCCCCTTCCCCACCGGTCGCTCAGCGGTCAGGTCTCATTAACCTGTTAGCTCTTTGTAGTTCAGGATTATACAGGATGAATGACACGTGTAAATTGGCGAGGTGAGAAATTGTGCTTTTCAAGTTAAAATGCAGATATTAAACCTGATGGTACAAGGAATCCACTGCACTGGGAATCCTTTTCACCTCCACGTGCCCTCAACCTCCAAGGTCAAATTCGGAATATTAACAGTGAAGTCACATTGTTAATACACTAGAGATCTGAAGCAACAAGAAGAACAGTTCATCCATGTGTGTTTTATCCTACCCCTCCCCCCGCCACTTTTAAAGAATGTCTGAAGGAGTTTAATCTCTTCCTTGCAATGACCAGTCTAATCAAAACAAAGCCCCACTCCCAATCACAGGCAACTGCCCCACTCCAACATCTGAACTATAATAGGAATAGGAATTATTATAATTCTGCACCTGCAAGTGTGGCCCTGGGCAAGTCACACAGTAACTAGTCCTGGATAGATTCGGCAACTTTACGCCTAAAACGGCGTATAAGGAATCTAATCCTACCTTATGCTAATTAACGCAAACGAGAGTGAAGCTAATTAATACATCACATCACCTTTACGAACGGAATAACCGTGAACAAAAGGACCTGCTGGGCTCTTTGCACAGGCAAAGCGTGGCCCTGGAGCCATCTCACCGGGACGCGCACCGACCACCCCGGCGCCCACGCCCCCGCTCCCCGGTGCCCGCACTCCGCTCCGGCTGCTCAGAAGCGCAAAACCCTCCCAAGGGAGGAGGCGACACAAAGCTTCCTTCCCGCCGAACCGCTTCCCCGAGACCCCGTTTCGGCTCCGGTGCCCAGCGGCCCGGTTCTAGGCCAAGCTTCCCCTCCCCCGCACCCGCGGACTCGGGCCCGCGGCAGGGCCTGCCGTACCTGGTTCGCCATGGCCTCGGGTGCGGGTCAGCGCGATGGGCAGCAGAGGCGGGACGCACAGGCGGGACGTGAGCGGGGCGGCGTGTGCCCGACGCAGGGGGCGTGGCGCGGGCGCAGCGTGGGTGGGGCTTGCGCTCGGCGTGGCCCCGCCTTCTCCGGCGCCGCGGGGAGGGGCCGGGCGCGACGTGGGGCGGGGTTTGCGAGGGGTGGGAGGGGCCGGGGGTGCGGCGCGCCGCGCGCTCTAGCGGTAAGCGGAGGTCTAGTCCCGGAGGCTGGCGCGGTGTGGGCGGGTCTGGGTAGCGGCGGTTTCCTGGCTGCCCTCACGCCTGGCCGCAAACCCGTCTGTGTCCTGAAGGGGCTTCCTCGTGTAACTGTAGCCGAGGCAGCGTTGTTAAGTCTCCCAAGGGAGAGATGTGGAAGGCGAGGGGCCAGGAACTTCACCGGAAGCGCGTGAGAAACCGGGAGGCCTGCCTAGTCTTCGTGCTGCTCGCTGCTCGGTGCTCTGTGCGCGCTGCTAGGTCTTGAGGCTGCAAGATGAGTAGGATACAGCCCTTCAAGATTCTCCATCGAGAGGGGAAACTGAGCGTGAGAATAAGAAAAGGGACACAGCTGAAACCGATTTGGCTCAGTGGATAGAGCGTCGGCCTACGGACTGGAAGGTCCCGGGTTCGATTCCGGTCAAGGGCATATATCCTGGTTGCGGGCACGTCCCCAGTAAGGGGGTGTGCAGGAGGCGGCTGATCGATGTCTCTCATCGATGTTTCCAACTCTCTATCCCTCTCTCTTCCTCTCTGTAAGAAATCAATAAAATATATTAAAAAAAGAAAAGAAAAGGGACACAAAGAAGGGGGGACCCATTCGGGGAACGTCCTAGGCTCCTCCTATTCTAGCTGCCCCTGATATAAAATAACGTTTTAAAAAATTATAGACAGGAATTACTAGTAGATTTGTACATCCCATCTACTTTCTATGAGAAGGATAAAAATGTTATAAGGTGACATTAGAGGCTCTCAGTCCCTTGAGACGCAATGGTCGGCAAACTGCGGCTCGTGAGCCGCGCAAACTAAAGTTTGCCGACCACTGCTTTAGAGAATTTGCTAGTGTGGATGGTATTGGAAATAACCTGACCAGGCAGGAGACAGGTATTTTGCAAATACAGATCACAAAATGAGCACAGCAGCAAAATGCAAAAGTGTTGGAGAACCTCAAATGCCAGGTATCATTTGGAAGCAGGCTCTTTGTTAAATTCTTTTAAAAAAATTTTAATAAATCTTTATTGTTCAGATTATTACTTTTGTTCCTCTTCTTTCCCCCATAGCTCCACTCCACCTGGCTCTCATCTCTCCCTCTGTCCTTACACCCCCCCCCCATTGACCTCATCCATAGGTGTATGATTTTTGTCCAGTCTCTCCCTGTATACCCCTCACCCCTTTCCCCCTGAGAATTATCAGTCCACTCCCTTTCTGTGCTCCTGATTCTATTATATTCACCAGTTTATTCTGTTCATCAGATTTCTTATTCACTTGAGTTTTAGATTCACTTGTTGATAGATATGTATTTGTTGTTCATAGTTTTTATCTTTACCTTTTTTTCTTCTTTCTCTTCTTAAAGAGTACCTTTCAGCATTTCATATAATGCTGGTTTGGCGTTGATGAACTCCTTTAGCTTTTTCTTATCTGTGAAGCTCTTTATCTGCCCTTCAATTCTGAATGATAACTTTGCTGGATAGAGTATTCTTGGTTGTAGGTTTTTGTTATTCATCACATTGAATATTTCTTGCCACTCCCGTCTGGCCTGCATCGTTTCTGTTGAGAAATCAGCTGACATTTGTATGGGTGCTCCCTTGTAGGTAATGAACTGTTTTTCTCTTGCTGCTTTTAATATTCTCTTTTTATCTTTTGCTCTTGGCATTTTAATTATGATGTGTCTTGGTGTGGTCCTCTTTGGATTCCTTTTATATGGGGTTTGTGTGCTTCCTGGACTGGTAAGTCTATTTCTTTCACCAGGTGGGGGAAGTTTTCAGTCATTATTTCTTCAAATAGGTTTTCAGTATCTTGCTCTCTCTCTTCTTCTGGCACCCCCACAATTCTGATGTTGGTATGCTTGAAGCTGTCCCAGAGGCTCCTTACACTATCTTGGATTATTTTTTCTTTTTCAGTGGAGTGTTTTCTGCTTCTTTGTATTTCAAATCTTTGATTTGATTCTTATGTGCCTCTAGTCTGCTCTTAGGTCTCTGTATAATATTTTTTATTTCAGTCAGTGTATGTTTAATTTCTAGTTGGTCCTTTTTCATCTCTAGTTGGACCTTTTTCCTCTCCTCTTGGGTCTCGCTAAATTTATCCATCTTTTCTAGGAAATTCTTTAAAAACCTTATAACTATGGTTTTGAACTCTATATCCAGTCATTTGTTTTCTTCCATTTCTTTCATTTGTGTTCTGTTCCTTTGTCTCCACATTTTCACTATGCCGGGAAAACTTCTGTGCTGTAGTCAGCTTTATGATACAAGACTTGCAAAGTTGCAAAAGCCTCTCTGTTCAGCTTGGATGGGGGGGAGTCTCAGGGCTGACCAGAGACAGCCTTGGCTTCCAGTCAGCCCTGTTTTACGTGGCCCCTGGGTCTCAGTGACCCTTGGTAATCACTGCAGCTCTCTGTGTGCACATCTGCACACCTCCAGACCTCTGCCTTTCCAGTTCCCATGTGCTCTGGGGACCCTGGGTCCCCAGGGTCTCACCCGAAACTGGGATGCAGTGCAATCAGAAGTGGATATCAGCACAGTTGGGAGGTTCTGTCTCCCTCCTGCTACAGAAAGTCAGCAGCACAATCAGCAGTCCATCCTCTTTGTGCGCAGTAGTGTGCGCGCCTCCAGACCTCTGCCTTTTTGCAGCTCCCTTAAGTTTCTGTGCACTCCTCCCTTTTCACCATAGTCCAGACTCCCCCTATATGAGTCTTCTCTGGAGCTGGGATTCAGTGCAGTCAGGAGTTTCTGTCTCTCGCCCGCAAGAGAAGGCCAGCCAGGTACTCTGCCACACGTCCTCTCCATGCGCATGTCTCCATACCTCAGTTTCTGCAGCTCCTCTGAGTCTCCGTGAGCCCCTCTCTTTCCTTCTATTTGTAGAATTTCCACTCATCCAGCTTTCCTGTGGTTCTAGATGATGCCTCTTCTCTCTTTTCATTGTAGTTTTGAAATTGTGCAAGGCAGTAGTTTAGGTGTTCATCTATGCCACCATCTTGGTTTCTTTCTCTTTGTTAAATTCTTGACCCATCTTTCTCCATTTCAGCTAGCAGAAGACAGGAAACAATGAGTGACAGTGCTAACTTTTATTTAATTCTGACTCCTAAGAAAGTAGTTCAGTTTATTTTGAACTGACAGACTTATTAGGTAAAAGTGACCTGTCATTTTGGACTTTCTAACAGGTAAGAAAGTGTACAGTTGTCATAGTCAAGCAGATTTCAAAAAAGTTAAAGCATATTTCTTAGTGCTTATAAGATAAATATTAAGTTAATTGAAGGGAGAAATTTATGAAGCCATAAATATCTGCTATGTTTTGAGGGGAACTCCTCCTCCCCCCAGCTCTAGTAGGCATTGTTTGAGTACATACTTCATTAGAGAGGCAAAGACAGCCCTTGCTGTAGCCCCCATGAATTGGAACAGAAAACTGTCAGAACTGAAGAAAGCACCAATGGGTTGAACAGGAGGGAGCCGGAAGTTGTTGGTACTAATTCTGTTCAATACCAAGGTTCCAAAGCTACCCATCAAATCCTTTCTCAAATGCATGGCATACAGAGAAGTGGCCATCTAATTTGCATCTGCAGATCCAAATTGTGTTGTGCAGTTTTTTCTGTTACTTTAAGATAAACACATATTATGAAAATGAGAGTCAGAGACTCCTTCAAGGTGGTTCTATAATCCTGAAGAAGTGAATTTTCCTTGTATTTTTTGCTGGAAATAATATATTGTGAGTTATCCATTCTTGTAAATAACCTAAGCCTATCTTTCCTGACAGGAACTCCAGAGCCTCTGGAAAATCTGACAGGATGGATAAGAGCAAGGTATAACTCCATGATTAAATATGTAACAGGAAATTCAAAGACGACTTTTCATACTGTCTCAGTTTTGGCTAAAAATTCCAAGGCCAAGGAACATGGGTACCGTAATTACCTCCACATTCTAAGACCAGGTACTAGACTACTTAATGTAGGACATCCTAAGACACAGAACCTTTCAACTGCCAGTGTTAGTTCATCTATTTGTTAGAGAGGGCAAATTCATGGTGAAGGGTAGAAATCGTCAGGAGGAAAGAATTTCTTTGGACAGAGTTGTCCATGTGCCCTTTCTACCTCTTGGTAAAGATGAGGGAAGCACTCCCCCTCATCTGAAGCCAAGAGAAGAAAACCACTCAAAAAGCTTCAGATATTTTCTCTGGAAGCTAGAGGACTCAAGGTCTGTTCTGAAATAAAGAAAGTAAATGTACGGCCAGAGGCATGTAGAACAGCCTGTCTGGTAACAGAATGAAGTAGAGCAGGGTTTAGTGGGGACAAGGACACAAGTTTGTTTTCCATGGACCAAATGTGGGTCCTGCGCAGGGATACAGTTTTAGATAATCTTAAAAGGAACTTTACCAAGAGATCCACCTGGAGAGTTAAGGTGATTGGTGAAAGCCCAGGGCTGAAGCTGGAGTCTTATTGGCCTGCTGTGGAAAGAATCATACCGATAAAGAAATTGGAGGTAGAGGGTTCTTTGTGAAATTCACAGAAATTCCCCAATCATGAAGAACTCCAGTATTTAAAAGATGCTACACCCAAAGAACATCAATATCTGATTGCAACAGTACTGATCATGTAAAGTGCAATATTTTCCTCAAAATTTCCCTTCCCTTCTAAGCTGGACACTGGAAGGAGAATGAAGGAGTAGCTGGGAAATAGTGGTAGAGATGGAGCATGGGAGGGAGAATAAGCAACACTCTCTTCCCTCCCTCCCTCCCTCCCTCCCTCCCTTCCTTCCTTCCTTCCTTCCGATTTAATTTCCTGGGGCAGCAATGGCAGCCAAGCCAGTGGTGGTGTCCTATGTCCAGGGGTGGGGTTGGTGATTCATTCTGCAGCATCTGAGGCCTGAGGGCCAGAAAAATGGTGACCAATCTTTTCGCTGTAAGGTTTGTACATAATATCAAATTGTATATTTCTGAAAGTATTTTCTAGTCCTCTTGGTAATTCTATGAGCTACCCAATAACCTTTTAATACATTCTTTATTATTTTAAATGAACAAGAATTGATTTCTGTGACTACTAGGGAACTGGGTCAGTCTGAAATTAATTTTCTGACCTAGTTGAAGCTGAAAGCAGTGAACATTCAGTTGACTCTAAGTAGAGCATCTCTAGGCATTCAGGGTGGAGCAGTTAATAAAAAGTCAACTCTGATTTCCTGGCATGAAAAGAACTCAAGACAAAGCCTTAGGGACCACAAGGTTTTGCCACAGCAGAGTATAAAGTGCATTTCCTTCAAAACCTCTGGGGATAGATGTTTACTTCTAAAAGGGCTGGCAGTTTAATGAAAAAGAATGGTGAATTCTGCATGCAGCTCAGTGATGCCAGGGCTTTAGTTTAGCTGCTCTGTACACCCTACTGTACTTCCATACCTCAGAGATATTTCCTATGATCAGTTTGTAGAGGAGGAAGAGAATTTCAGTTTGGTTCTCAGAGCTCTACATAATATTCTAGCAGTTGTGCCCAACTGGTGTGGCTCAATGGTTGAGCATCGACCTATGAACCAAGAGGTAACAGTTTGATTCCTGGTCACAGCACATACCTGGGTTGTGGGCTTGATCCCAGGAGGGGATGTGCAGGAGGCAGCTGTTTCTCTTTCATTAATATTTCTATCTCTCTATGCCTCTCCCTTATTCTCTCTCTAAAAATCAATAAAAACATATTTAAAACAATATTCTGACAGTTGGTAAGGGTAGATTTGGAAAATCCTGCTGGGATATAGAACATTAAGCATTACATCTCTTTGAATACTCTTTGACAGGAATGAAGTGCTCTAAGTATGGACCTATATTGATTAAGAGGCAGTAATTAATGATTTGTTTAGGTGATCAGGGTCTTCAGAGGAATGAGGTTGTAAGATTTGTAATAAGGAAGACTGGAAAATGAGCCATGTGCCTATGAGAAGAATGTCTATTCTGTATCTTTGGGGTGAAATGTTATGAAGATGTCAATTCCATCTGGTCTAGTGAGTCATTTAGGATTGACGTTTCTTTACTGATTTTTTGTTTAGAGGATTTGTCCAATGGTGATAGTGGGTTATTAAAGTCCTCTACTATGATTGTATTGCTGTCAATCTCCCCCTTAATATCCTCCAGGAGATTTTTTATGTATTTGGGTGCTTCTGTATTTGGTGCATATACATTTACCAGAGTTATTTCTTCTTGTTGGATTTCTCCCTTACGAATTATGAAGAGGCCTTCCTTATCTCTTGTTATGTCCTTCACTTTGAGATCTAATTTGTTAGATATAAGTATTGCTACCCCAGCTTTCTTTTTTTCATTTCCATTTACCTCAAAAACTTTTTTCCATCCCTTCACCCTCAGTCTGTGTGGGTCTCTTTTTATTGAGGTTGGTTTCAATAGAGAGCAGATATATGAGACATGTTTTCTTATCCAGTCCGTTACTCTATGTCTTTTGATTGGGGCATTTAATCCATTTACATTTAAAGTTATTATTGATAGGTAACCTAGTCATTGTTTAATAGCATGCTGTGTAGTCATCACATTTTTTTTTTAATCGACATTTTTTATTCTTTACCCCTGTGTTCCTTCCTCACTTCCTATTTCTTTTTTTTAACAGCAGACCCTTTAGCATTTCTTGCATTGCTCGTTTGGTGGTAATAAATTTCCTTAGTCCTTTTTTGTCTGTGAAGCTCCTGATTTCACCTTCAATTTTGTTTGGTAGCCTTGCTGGGTACAGTATTCTTGGATTCAGACCCTTCCTTTGCTTGACTTTGTATATTTCATTCCATTCCCTCTGGCCTGATGAGTTTCTGTTGAGAAATCAGTCTGATGGGGGTTCCTTTGTAGGTAACTTTCTGTCTCTCTCTGACCACTTTTAAGATTCTTACTTTATCGTTGGTGTTTGCCAATTTAATTATAATGTGCCTTGGTGTCTGTCTTTTGGGGTTCATTTTGCTTGGGTCTTGTGAGCTTCTTGGATTTATGTGGGTTTTTTCTTCTCTATAACAAGTACATTTTCTGTCATTTCTTCAACAGGTTTTCTATTTCTTGCTCAGTTTCCTCTCCTTCTGGCACCCTATTATGCAGATGTTGTTTAGTTTTGGGTTGTCCCACAGTTCCTTTAGGCTCTCCTGCTTTTTAATTTTTTTTTCTCTAGAAGCTGCTCTACTTGGGTATTTTTTCCTACCTTGTCTTCTAGCTCACTTATGTGGTCCTCTGCTTCTTCTAGTTTACTCTTGATTCTTTCTATTGAGTTCTTTACAGCAGCAATGTCATTTTTCATTTCTTCTTGGTTCTTACACATATTGTCAAATTTGTCTTCCATTCTTTTCAGCCACCTTATGACCATCTCTCTGAATTCTTTCTCTGGCACGTTGCTTACCTTTATTTTGTTTACTTTCTTTTCTGATGATGCCTGCTTTTCTTTCATATGCAGGCTGTTTCTTTGTCTCCCCATGGTCTCTCTTCTCTTGGTGTCTGGTTATGTAGTCTCTCTCTCCTGCATTGATTTAAAGGCACAAAATACAACACAATCAGGTACAACACACAAGGCACTGAACAGAAATGTATTCATGATATTAATAGCCCCAAATAAAGGTGACCACCAGAGAAAGACAAATTAGAGGATAGAAGAGAAAGAAGAGAAAATAATAAAAGAAGGGAGTACAAAAATGAAATTGGAAAAAGGAAAATAAAAGTAAGTGAGAAAAGAAAGAGAATAAGAAAGGAGAGGGGAACACACTGAATATATGGGGAGAAAACTCCAATAGAACAGCCATTAATCCCAACAAATGCCAGCAACAAATACCTGGAGATGAATACAAATTACAAAAAATAACTAATATCAAGTGAGGTGAGGGAAAACAGAAGCAAAAAACAAACTAAAACAAAACAAACAAAAAAAGAATAAGCAAAACAATCTCACAAACAAGCATAAAAATTGATATAATCAACAATCAAGCAAACAACAGAAGGACAGAAAAACCAATTTTTTGGATAATGAAGGCAGAGAAGAGAGCAGTGTGTATAGAGTTGGAGCAGGGGATTAGAAATTAGATATATAAATGGGGTGAGATTTTAACAGGCTGTAAAAAGAAAAAATAGGGAAAATCTAAAGCAGGAAAAGGGTAAGAGAAACATGACAACAAAAGGGGAAAAGTTAGGAAGAGAGTGATGCGATAAAGGTAAAGTTGAGATAGAGTTAAATGCTGCAAATAGAAAGATGAAAATAGAATATAGAACACTAATCCCAAAGTAAAATAAAGAGAAAATAAAATGACACTTAAAAAAATAAAAGTAAAATAGTAGTAGTAATAATACTGATTGAAAATAAAAGTGTAATTAAATAAAAAGGTAAAATCAAGTGAGGATAAAAGAAAATTATTTTCTTAAGTAAAAAGTGAAAAAAAAAAGTGCAGTAGTGAAGGTCATTCACTTCCTCTACTGTTCTGTTTGGCATGCCTATTTCCTAGTCAGGACAGTATTGCAGTTCCCTGCATTCCACTGCTCCTCAGTGTTGTAAGCCAGTCCTGATTTTTAAGCAGGCAGTGTGTCTTAATTTCTTGTATCCCTTTATTTATATTTACACAAGAGTTAATTTATGATTCAAATCCTGGGTTGCAGTGTTTCTGGATTGACCTCTGAGTTTATAGGTCTTTTCAAGCCAGTGGTGAGATCCTGCTTTCCCTGTGTCACTCAATACCTGTTTGTGGGAGTGGGTTGTCCCAGAGCTAGTTCTCTGATGATTCTCTGATGGTTATTCTCCACTCTGATCCCCAGGTTCCAGGAAAACAACTTTCCCCTGCAGTTCCCAATTGGATGATCCTATGTATTAGACTTACTAATCAGAAGCAAGGATTTAAAGAGAAAAAAGAGCCAGTGTAAGTGTGGGAACTCCGGGGCTGTGTACAAGTCTGTGCAGTCTTTCATTCTTCCTTGGGTCTAAGCAGCTGGTACATTTAAAAAATGTTTAGGCTGTCCTTTTGCATTAGATCAAAATAGGTTGCTTTTTAGAGTTCCCTTCTGTTAGCAGGTCTGAGGACCCCCTTCCACATTCACAGATTGCACCAGCCCCAACAGCCACCGATTTTTCTAGGCGTAGACATACCCCAGTCTCCAGCTCCCACTGTGCATGCATTTCTCTCTCTTGCCAGGACCAGAGACCTCACCTTATCCCAGGCAAAATCTGACCTTTGGGTGGTGGAGTGTAGAGCTCCTCTGAATCCGTGTGTTTGCGCCTATTGGGGTCCAGTAGTCTGGGGTTTGCAGCTGTTCAGTGGGTGCTGTAGTTGTGGATTTTCAGGCTTCTGATAACATCCACTTTCCCTTCAAGATGCCGCAGTCTCTGTGTCTGAGCCAGATGCTCCAGGATGGAACCCAGCCACAGTCGGGGCTATCTGCTCAGGGGAGCCCTGTCCAGCAGTCCCCCACTGTCTCCTGGAATATAGCTGCCCCTCAATTCACCAACAAACACTCTCCATGTAACCTTCATCTGTTCTTTCTATCTGCTCAAGGATAAGATTCAAGACATGTCTGTCTATTCTGCCGCCATTTTTTCATTCAGAACATGTTTTAAAAAATTATTTTTATTGATTTCAGAGAGGAAGAGAGAGGGAGATGGAAACACCAATGACAAGAGAGAATCATTGATTGGCTACCTTCTGCACGTGCCATTTTGGGGATCGAGCCCACAACTTGGACATGTGGCCTGACTGGGAATTGAACTGTGACCTCCTGGTTCATAGGTCGATGCTCAAACACTGAGCTATGCTGGCTGGGTGGGAACATTGTTAATTTAATACTTTATCAAATTAAGTTTTTAAAAGCGGCTTATGATATAGAATTTTATTTCTCTTTTTATAGTTGCAAGAAGGGACATGTGTTTCATGTTTGTCTCAGACTCAATTAAGACTTTCATTTTTAAGTCAGGTTTCACAGTTCATTAGCTATAATATAAGCATTCCTCTGGAACAAAATTTTATTTGCAGAAATGAGGAAAGGGATTAAAATGTTTAATAGCAATAAAATAAGTAGGATATAATTTTTCTATCATATTGTTAGCTGACTTATTTTCTTATAATTTCCATCTCAGAAGACCTTGAAATTTCAGAGAAGACCAATGGTTTATTGTTGGTTTAAAATGGTAGAATAGGAGCATTCTGGATTAATAGCATTCCAGATAGGAAAAATATAGGCATTTTATACACCTTAATATTTGTCAGCAATGAAGTTAGCTGACTAAAGAATTTATAAATATATAAATACTAGAAAATTTCATGAAAATTCATGCACTGGGGTGAGAGGTCTCTCAGCCAGGCCTGACCCCTCCCACAAGCCGGGAGCCCTCAGGGGACCAGGACTAAATTGAGGAGGAGTAGGCCTAAGCCACAGTCTGGCCTCCCTCTGCAGGAGGCGACAAGGCCGATCAGGGGCAGATGCCACCTCTATCACCCCACTGCTGCTGCCACTGCCAACCCTCACAGCCACTGCAGCTGTTGGCCCTCCTCTACCTTCACAGCCACTGTGGCTTTGTCCAGTCCAATCAGAATATTACCCTTTTATTAGTATATAGACTAGAAGCCTGTTGCAGGAAGATTCTTGTAAGAATAGAGCTTCCTTAGGCCTATTCCTGCAAGAATAGGGCTTCCTGTGGCCGGAGCAAAGCAGAGAAAGGAGCAAAGCCTGCTGAGGTGGCTTCCCTCCTGTTTCTGCTGCCACCTCGCCTCCTTCCCTTCTCTACTACCTCATTCTCTTCTCCACAGCTTTGCTCTCTTCTGCAGTACTTGGCTTCCTTCTACACTGTCTTCAGTCTTCGCACCATTCCTGCGTATGCAAATTAACCACCATCTTTGTTGGGTTAATTTGAAGACTCACTCTGATTGGCTGGTGGGCATAGTGGAGGGATGGTCAGTTTGCATTTTTCTCTTTTATTAGGGTAGATAGCCCACATTTTCTGGGCTATAATTCTGTATAGGTATATTTCTCAGACTGCATATGGAATATTGAGTTTAAGTATACTGAGAAATATTTAATTAGTAATAAACAAGACAAGTGGTGGGGAGAAGGGGATATGCCAGCTGTCCTCACCTGTCAGAAGGACTGTGCTTACTCTGTGATACTACAGAGAGCAGATGAGGGGGCCACTCTTTAACCATAAGGAAAAAATTGACCTGTGAAGGTATTTAACCCATGGTTGACTGATTACCTGTCCTATTTTAAAAAGTGATTTATTTATTGAATTTGGGATTGGAAACAATTCATCTTTATTAACCCAATATTTTATTTTAAAGTTTCACCATTTCATAATTTGAAAAACCAGGGCAATGAACACCTCTATGTTCTTCACCAAATGTATCAATTAAATTTTTTTGTCACATTTACTTTCTCTCTCTTTTACACACACCCACTTTTGATGTGCTATATGAAAGGAACTTTCAAATTTCATAAAATTCATCCTTAACTTCTTCAGCAAGTATCTCCTAAGAACAGGGACACTTCCTGTTACTATCCATCATTAAGATAATAATATTACATTTTATGAATCTTCAAGGTTTTTCTGACTTGCTTATGAAAAACATTATAATGTCTGTTTTCCTTGTAACACAGGATTCATTCACTGAGATTAATAAATTTGGCCCTGCCTACCTCATAGGCTCATTGTTGGGAGGCCTGCTATCTTCAATGGACTCAAAGATTATACAATATGGCCTTGCCCTCAAGAAGTGAGGCCAAGTAAAACATTTGGAAAATCAGACAAAATAATCCACATTAAGTACTTTTTAAAACATCTTCTATACTACCTTCTACACTAATAAAAGAGAGACATGCAAATTAACCATCACTCTGCTACACCAAGCGAGTCCACCAGCCAATCAGAGTGAACATGCAAATTAACCCATTAAAGATGGCAAGTAAATTTGCATATGCAGACCAGGGGCAGTGCCATGGTCTGCCTCTGGGGGTCTCTGTTCCTTGGGGGCTGGGGAGGCCTGGTTGGCAGCGCCAGATCCTGCTGTCAAGGTACCGTTCATCGGGGCCCTGGGAGGTGAGGTGGTCAGCGCCAGATGCCACCCGTGGGGTCTGGGTCCATTGCACACCCTGGGAGGGGCAGCAACCTGTCTAGCCAAGTCTGCTGGGCCCCGTGAACATTGCCGCCCCAGGGAGGGGAGGCCGGCCTGCCTAGCCACATCTGTGAACTGGGAACACCACTGCCCTGGGGAGGCTGGGCTGGGCCTGCTTAGCCACTCCCATGGGGCCCCGGGAACATCGCAGGCATGAGGTTGCTGAGATTCAAACAGGTCCTCTGGCCACAGATTCACAGCTTCTTGGAGACTGATTCTACCAGACTGCCCAGTGGCCATGTGGCTCAAGATGTGACACAGAGAGGAGGTGTGGGAGGAAATCCAGAGAATGGGATGTGGGGGTTCATGACTCACTTCCTTTGGGCTTTGTCCTTCTTGGTCTTGGTTCTTTTCTTTCAGGCCTGGAGCCCAAGCACTGCAGGAGAGAGGCCGAATGTGGAAGAAGAGGCCCGAGGCCTGACTGGGGGCTGCCTGAGGGGCGGCTCCAGGGCAAGTGCCATAGCTTTGGCAAAGTGGCTGGCCAGAAGACCGGTGTTCTGGGGGTTGCCGAGCAGCACCTCATCATCCCTCTATGATGGGTTTATAGGTTCCTTAAACACAGGTGCTGCCTTCGCCAGCAGGCTCTGGGCGACATCTGCAAATGCTACTGCAACCTCTAGCATTCTGGGCAAAGAACTGACCCTGTGCCCCTCTGGGTACCAGGCTTGCTAGGAGTGTGCTGTCACCAATGCCATAGATCAAAGGCAAAAACCTGGTGAGGCGGGGTGCACCAGAGGGGGTTCGGGCTGGGGCAAGGGACCAGCAGGCAGGAGTATGCCTCTCTGCAAAGAGAGAGGTTCTGCAGTGGCCCCAAGACTGGGGTGGCAGGCCAGGGATCAAGGGGCATCGAAGGACACCAGGGCAGAGCAGAGTGGACCCACAGCCCTGAGGTGGGGATTGACGGGCAGTACCACCTCAGTGGAGGGATGCCGCACTGCAGGACACCTGACTG
Organism: Lasiurus borealis; assembly: GCA_004026805.1. Classification (NCBI taxonomy): domain Eukaryota; kingdom Metazoa; phylum Chordata; class Mammalia; order Chiroptera; family Vespertilionidae; genus Lasiurus; species Lasiurus borealis. Next base: position 35,511 of record PVJN01012794.1, on the reverse strand, counting down.
ACAAACATGATTTCGAGAAGCTCTGATGTTAACCAGCCTCACCCAGGCGGCCTTTGCACTTCACAGGCAGCACCTCCTGCTTCCGCCTTGACCCAAAAGCAAGCCCGCGCCACCCTGCTCCTTGGCAGAGCACGCCTAGGTAGTGAGTGCGAAATCTTCCACCTGCTTCAGGGAAGGGGGTGCAGTAAAGAATGGGGGCAGGAGACTGGGGAGAGGAAAGAATCTGGAGTGTTGCCAATGAAAAGGTGCTTGAGTAAGAGGCTCGGAAGCTTGACGGGAAGATTTGTTCTGTTTGCCTGGCGACTGCCCCTTAGGAAGGGCAGAGAGCATGGCTCTGAGGGCTTCCTCTGGGCTGAGTCAAGTTCCACAGCCAACTGGAATTGACCTCAGTTTCCTGGTCTGTAAAATGGGTTAAGCGTGTCCCAGTGCCTTCACTGAGCTTTGATGTCCAATTGAGATACTACATAAGGAAAATGAGGGAAGAAGTGAGAAAGAAAAGGAAAGGCAACGCAAAAGAAAGAGGGGAAGGAACCTGTAAACCCATTGTCACTTAAATAGGGAATATAGTCAATAGAGTTGTAATGATGGTATGATGCCAGGTGGGTACTGGAAATATCGGGGAACACTTTTTTTTAAAAAAAATTAAATCTTTATTATTCAGATTGTTACATTTGGTTTCTTTTTTCCCCTCCATAGCTTCCCTCCACCCGGCTCCCACCCCTCCCTCTACCCTTACCTCCCCGCTATTGTCCTCATCCATAGATATATGATTTTTGTCCAGTCTCTCCCTGCACCCCCCTTACCTCTTTCCCTGAGAATTATCATTCCACTCCTTTTATGTGCTCCTGATTCTATTATATTCACCAGTTTATTCTGTTGATCAAATTTTTAACTCACTTAATTTTTAGATTCATTTGCTGATATGTATTTGTTGTTCATAATTTTTACCTTTTACCTTTTTGTTCTTCCTCTTCTTAAAGAGTACGTTTCAGCATTTCATATAATACTGGTTTGGAGTTGATGAACTCCTTTAGCTTTTCTTATCTGTGAAGCCCTTTATCTGCCCTTCAATTCTGAATGATAGCTTTGTTGGATAGAGTATTCTTGGTTGTAGGTTCTTGCTATTCATCACTTTGAATATTTTTTGCCACTCCCATCTGGCCTGCATCGTTTCTGTTGAGAAATCAGCTGACATTTGTATGGGTGCTCCCTTGTAGGTAATGAACTGTTTTTCTCTTGCTGCTTTTAATATTCTCTCTCTGTCTTTTGCTCTTAGTATTTTAATTATGATGTGTCCTGGTGTAGTCCTCTTTGGATTCCTTTTATATGGGGTTCTGTGTGCTTCCTGCCTATGTCTATTTCTTTCACCAGGTGGGGGAAGTTTTCAGTCATTATTTCTTCAAATAGGTTTTCAGTATTTTGCTCTCTCTTTCTTCTTCTGGCACCCCCACAATTCTGATGTTGGTATGCTTGAAGCTGTCCCAGAGGCTCCTTATACTATCTTCACATTTTTGGATTCTTTTTTCTTCTTGCTTTTCCAGTCGAGTGTTCTCTGATTCTTTGTATTTCAAATTTTTGACTTGATTCTTGTCTTCCTCTAGTCTGCTGTTAGGTCTCTGTATAATATTTTTTATTTCAGTCAGTGTATGTTTAATTTCTGGTTGGTCCTTTTTCAACTCTAGTTGGTCCATTTTCATCTCCTCTTGGGTCTCGCTAAATTTATCCATCTTTTCTAGGATATTCTTGAAAAACCTTATAACTGTGGTTTTGAACTCTATATCCAGTCGTTTATTTTCCTCCACTTCTTTAGTTTGTGATCTGTTCCTTTGTCTCTGCATTTTCACTATACCCGGAGAACTTCTGTGTTGGATTCAGCCTTATGATACAAGACTTGCAAAATTGCAAAAGCCTCTCTGTTGAGTTTGGGATGGGTGGAGTCTCAGGGCTTAATGGACCACCTTGCCTTCCAGTTGGCCCCGCCCTTTGGGGAACACTTTGTAAAGCATATGATTGTCTAACCACTATTCTGTAATTGATATAAAACCTGAAACCAATACAAAATAATATTGAATGTAAAGAAATGAAAATTGAAGTGAAATTTTTATAAGTTTCAAAGTTTAAAAAAAGGCTGTAATGGAAGGAAGGGGGAGAATAAAAATAGTGTTTTTCATTTTACCACTTTATTGTCTTTTCAGTACATGAAAAAGATAGTTGTCTTTATATGGTGCTTTTATACTTTTCTAAGTCATTATCTCATTTTCATTTCAGGGCAACTTAAAGACAAAATAATTATTCTCTCTGCTATTCAAAGAAAGGAAATCTTGATGTCTGGTCCCAATGATTCAATCGTCAAGCTCTTATTGTAAAGCAGAGTCAGTACAATTTCCTGTGAAGGGTCATATCTATACTAAAAAAAGCCTTGGTGGTCATCAGGACAACAGGGGGAGGGGTATTTGGGGGCAATCAGGCCAGAAGAGGAGCAGTTAGGTGTCAATCAGGCCAGTAAGGGAGCAGTTAGAGGGCAATCAGACAGGCAGGCAAGTGGTTAGGAGCCAGCGGTCCTGGATTGTGAGAAGGATGTCTGACTGCAGGTTTAGGCCTGATCCTGCAGTCAGACATCCTCCAAGAGGTCCCAGATAGGAGAACGTACAGGCTGGGCTGAGGGACACCCTCCCAAGTGCATGAATTTCGTGCACCGGGCCTCTAGTATATAATAAAAGGCTGAATGCCGGAATGACGAGTAGCCATTATGCACACTGACCACTAGGGGGCAGATTCTCAATGCAGGAGCTGTCCACTGGTTGTCAGTGCACTTCCACAGTGGGGGTGCTGTTCAGTCAGAAGTCCTGAGCTGGGCTCATTGCTGGTGAGCACAGTGGCCATAGAAGGAGCCTCTCCTGCCTCCAAGGCACTGTCAGTCAGACATCTCCCAAGGGCTTCTAGACTGTGAGAGGGCACAAATGTCATGCATCAGGCCCCTAGTGATGTTAATAAAAGTTGTTCTCTCGCTGCATTTCTTTTCTCAAAGAAAATAGGATCTAAGAGATGGAAAAATGTTAAAGAAAAAGTCACCAGAGGGCGCTGTAGTAGCATTTAGAAAACAGTGACAGTCTAAGGCAAGCACGTCAAACTCAAAGGCTAAAACAGGCCAAATAAACAAGTTTTAAATTTATGTGGGTTGCAAAATGACAAAAGCTTCAATTTTCATAGAAACATAGGTTTATTTCAATAGAGACATGCTAAATTCAAAGGGCCGAAATAAAGTAATCATTAACAGAAAATAATAGAACATTTTAATAAAAATTAATATTTTTTCTTAAACATTAACTTACCAGACATTGAATAACTGCACAAATTATAATAAGCATAAAGCAAATAAACCTATTTTTCTTGTTCTCTGAAAGCAAAATATTTCCTATTGCACACATCAAACAAGTCAGTTTAAGACTAAAGACGTGGCAATCAGCTGCTAAAATATTCGATGCTAGTATTTGTGGAGAGAAATGGTGCCCCTGCATGTAAGGTGAATAAGGGAAATGAATGCAACACAATTATAGTAATCAGTCATTAGTGAACATTGTAGCTTGTTATTAATAATCCTATATAACAAAGAAGGAATATGCTAATTGACCACCACTCCATCACAAAGATGGATATACCCACAGCTGAAGCCAAGTACCCATAAGGAGTCTTAACGAACAATCAGCAGGGACCTGAGGCTACTTCTGTCAGAAGTTAATAAGTGGTAAATATTTTTTTAAAAACTGACAGGTTTCATAAATTATGCTAAGCTGAGGACTAGTCTTTGTTACTTGATTCAATTTATTATGTTTTATCCTTAAACTGTTTATGTGGCATCAATGAATGTAATAATTTGAAAACTCTCACTTTGTTTTACATATAAATCTTACTATCTGTTAAATCTTTTTTTTATTAATTTTTTTTATTGTGTTACATCTATACATATCTCCCCATTGCCCCCCCTCCCTCCCAGGCATACCCCAACCCCCCAGTGTCTATGTTCATTGATTATGCTTATATGCATGCATACAAGTCCTTTGATTGATCTCTTATCTACCACACCTCTCCTTAATCTTCCTGCTATAATTTGACAGTCTGTTTGATGTATCTGTTAAATTTTGTAGCTATAAGTATTGATAATAGTTTACATTAGTTTACTAGTGTTGTTAGTACATTGCTTTTTCTCACTTTTAGTTGACTATAGAAAATAGATTACTTAGTGCAAATTACAGATTACTAAACTCCAGAAAGTTCTAAACATTATATCTATACTAGTGACCCAGTGCACAATTTGTGCACATTGAAAGGATTAATTCGAAAGTGGCTGGTGGAATGGGACTGGGGAGATGGGCTGTACATGGCCTGGAGCCTACCTCTTGCAGTCCCTCCCTGGCATCTGTGGAGTGAATGGGTCCTTCCAGCAAGTAGGGTCTCTTGGCCTGGTCTGCAGGTATCGAGCCAAAATGGCTCTCTGACATCCCTCAAGGGATTCTGGAGTGTGAGAGGGCACTCTTCAAAGTTGCTGTTTTACAGGGTGTGAACCCAAATGCAAGTATGTAGTAAACCAGACTCGAGGCTGACAGTATCTCAGCAACAACATAACTCACAGCTGAAGGTGGAATCATGCTGAAGGTGGAATCACGTAGCCCCATGAGGAATCAGGCTCCCACCTCTCTGGTTTTAGGGTGTGTCACCAGAGAACTGCTGTTGCCAAATCACTGCAGCTCGGCAGCTCCTGCATTGAGTGTCTGCCCCTTGCTGATCAGTGCACGTTATAGTGACTGGTCGAATGGTAGAAGAGACACTTAGCATATTAGCCTTTTATATATATACTAGAGGCCTATTGCAGGAAGATTCCTGCAAGAATAGGGCTTCCTGTGGGTGTCTCCATTGCCCTGCCTGCTTCCCTCCTTTCTCCATGCCCTGCTTGCTTCTCCACAGCTTCACTCCCTTCTGCAGCACTTGGCTTCCTTCTACACTGTCTTCAGTCTTTGCTCTGCACCTGGGTATGCAAATGAATCACCATCTTGATTGGATTAATTTGCATACCCACTACTGATTGGCTTGTGGGCGTGGCTTGTAGGCGTAACAGAGGTATGGTCAATTTGTATGTTTCTTTTTTATTAGATAGGATATATACTAATAATCTATATCAATAAAAGGTTAATATGCTAATTAGACTGGATATACCTTACATCTTCCAGGATGCCTTTCTGACAAAGTCAAGGTGGCAATCTGAGGCAGAGGCAGTTAGGGGTGATCAAGCCAGTGGGGGGCAGTTAGGGAGCGATCAGGCAGGCAGGCAGAGGTGGTTAGAGATGATCAGGCCAGCAGGGGAGTAGTTAGAGGCATCAGGTCGGCAGGCAGAGGCAGTTAGGGGCGATCAAGCAGGCAGGCAGGTGAGCAGTTAGGAGCCAGTGGTCCTAGATTGCGAGAGAGATGTCCAACTGCTGGTTTAGGCCTGATCCCATAGTTGGACATTCCCTGAGAGGTCCTGGATTAGAGAAGGTGCAGGCCAGGCTGAGGGCCCCCCTTACCCTCACCGTGCACAAATTTTGTGCACCAGGCCTCTTGTAGATATATAAAAGCCTAAATGACCAGCCGACTGGCTAACCAGCCATGAGCTATGATGCACACTGACCACCAGGGTCAGATGCTCAATGCAGGAGGGGAAATCACAGACACAGAAATATGAAAAGATTGATGAATCTCAGAGGGCAGGGGGGAGGAGAGAGGGCAGGAAGAAATTAATTAAATATTTTATATACATACTAGAGGCCCAGTACACAAATATGTGTACCAGTGGGGTCCCTTGGCCTGGCCTGCGCCCTCTCGAAATTCAGGATCCCTTGGGGATGTCGGAGAGCCAGTTTTGGCCCAATTCCCACAGGCTGCCCCAAGGGACCCCACTGGTGCACAGATGGGCCTCTAGTGATGTAATAATTATTAAAGATGAAAAAAACATTTATTTCATAAAGATGGAAATTTGAGAGATTATTTTTACTTTTAAAAAATCTTCAATATTATATTATTTATTTATGTAGCTTCTAATATCCTATTACTTGTGATTATAATTCACAGAGGTAAAGTAAGGCTAATACAAATAAATGAACAGTTGTTAAAAAGAAAATTATTTAGCAGTTTATTAAAGAAGAGTAGCTCATAGTTTATTGGAACTCTGAAATTACATAACAGCATTACATATATGTGATATATGTTTTAAAGATATATGTACCTTTCGTATATGTACATGTGATTTTTTTTCTAGTAAAATTTTTTATTATGGAAAATGTGAAACATATTCGAAAGTAGAAGAGTGTACTAAGACCCCATATATGTATCATCCAACCTAAAATATTGGGATGTTTAGCTAATCTAGTTTTCTTATTATCCTTTTATTCTTTATTACTATTTCTCCAGAGGTAATTTTAAACAATTTTATTAATAAACACATCTGTTATCATATTTATTTAACATAGGAACTATACTGTATTTTACTAAAAATGATATAATCTTTATAGCTATTTGATGTTGAGATGTCAACTATAAATGTTTATTTAAATTCATGGTGATCTTTGGTTCATCATATCAGATTATAAATTAACCAGATTATCAGGTTCAGATTCAGGCAGATAGTCTTCCAAATTGTTCCTGGCTTCTTCAGAAGGTCAGGACTGTCCGAATGCTGTTAATAAATACATTTAAAAAAATCAGTACAATATTCATGATAAATTTATCTAAAATTCACAAATAATTTTTGTTTTACTCATTTCAGGACTTGATTTAATCTTTCTTTATAGACACACAATTTGGTAAGTCTAATTTTCTTTATCTTGTTATTCTTATTTATTCCTGGCACTAAATGAAACTTTATATATGGCTAGAGGCCCAGTACATGAAATTCATACACAGGGTTGTGTGTCCCTCAACCCTGGCTGTACCCTCTCCAATCTGGGATCCCTTGATCCCAGTAGGATCAGGCCTAAAGGGGCAGTTGGACATCCCTCTCACAATCCAGAACTGCTGGCTCCCAACTGCTTGCCTGCCTGCCTTCCTGATTGCCCCTAACTTCTTCTGCATGCCAGCCTGATCATCCCCTAACCACTCCCCTGCCAGTCTGATTGATGCTTAACTACTCCTCTGCCAGCCTCTTCACCCCTAACTGCCTTCCCCTGCAGGCTTGATCGCTCCCAAGTTCCCTCCCTTGCAGGCCTGCTTCCTCCCAACTTCCCTCCCCTGCTGGCCTGAGCACCACAACTGTCCTCCCCTACTGGCCATCTTGTAGCGACCACCTTGTGTCCACATGGGGGCAAGATCTTTGACCACATGGGGGCAGCTATCTTGTGTGTTGGAGTGATGGTCAAATTGCATATTGCTTTTTTATTAGATAGGATAGAGGCCTGGTGCACAGGTGGGGGCCAGCTGGTTTGCCCTGAAGGGTGTCCCGGATCAGGGTGAAGGTTCCTTTGGGATATGGGGTGGCCTGGGTAAGGGATCTGTGGTGGTTTGCAGGCTGGCCATGCCTCCTATTGACCCAAGCAGAGGCCCTGGTATCTGGGAATTATTTATCTTCTATAATTGAAACTTTATAGCAGAGGCTAGGGCAGTCCAGGGCTGCTGAAAGCTTGACTTCCTCCATCGCTGGGGGCAACCCAAGCCTCCTGCTCTCTCCAGATCTGTGGCTGCTGTCATTTTTGTTGGCATTTATTTATCTTCCATAATTGAAACTTTGTAGTCTTGAGTGGAAGCCTGGGCCATCCAGGGCAAGCGGAAAGCTGGGCTTCTTCCATTGCCGGGGAAACCCAAGCCTCTTGCTCTCTCAGTGGCTGCTGCCATCTAGGTTGGATTAATTTGAATACTTGCTCCTGATTGGCTATTGGGCGTGGCTTGTAGGTGTAGCAGAGTGATGGTTAATTGGCATATTACTCTTTTATTAGATAGGATGCCAATAAGCTGGGAGAGAATTGAGGACCTCACTTTTCTTGGATGAGGATTTGGATGCCTAGTGGTGCTGTAGAGAAGTAGAGCATGCTGTGTTGTTGTAACCTTTTGTCTTTGAATAATCCTGTAGCTGAGGGCAAATTGGGCATCAGGAGGAGGTGGTTGGTGTGTTGGGATGCTAATTTCTGAGAATCAAAATATTCCAATTCTTGAATTAGTCCTTCAACATGTACTAGCAAGATGGGGGGTAAGCCTTTAGGACAGAGACTTTCTTATCTTGGATCATTCTGCTGGAGCTGTGTGTTGCCATGCATAAACACTTTCTTCACACAGGGACTGGAAGAGCCACCTCTCTGTGGGAGGAAGGCTCTGTGTCCTTTCCTCACCATGAGTCTGGGTCACCACACCTTAATAGGCCAATTGATGTTATATCCCTTCTCCTCTCCCCCACTTCCTTGCTTCTATGCAGTTGGCATGCCAAGAGGGTCTGTCCTCCATTGTGTTTCCTGTTCCCATGTGGTAAGCACACCTGGGAAGGACCATCCCCTGCCTTCTCTGTTGCCACCTTTCCATCTGTGTGGGCAGTCAGGTGGTCTTCTCAGTGGGCCAGAGAGAGAGTAGGAAGCCTCATGTAAGTGTTTCCCATAGGCCTCCCTTCTACCAGTGACAACCAGCCCTGGTTTTAGAATACGGAATACTTGACCAGTTATTACTGAAGCCATGCAATATTTTGCATTTGGCTGCCACTTAGAATTCCTGGTTGGGTATATTCTAAGACTGAATACCCAGGGACAAATGGGTAGTGGTGGAAGAGTCATGAGCACCAGGTTCCAAGGCCCCAAACCCAACCAATTCCTTATTTGAGGAATACAGGGATTTTGAGAATGTGTAAGATATTGGGAGGGCTTTTGCACTAAGTTACTTAGCATAGCTTAAAAATAATGTTTATTTATTTTATTTTTATTGAATATCTTTTTGATATGTTGTAGCTAACATGTTTCAAATTAGGGAGTCCATGTCAGTTTCTAGGGACATTTTCTCAGGTTTCTATCTTGTGAAGTATCCTGTGTCCTATTCCATGGACCTATTTTCTTCTTTTGTGACATTGCTTCTCTGTTTCAAACTCCTGTCATTTAAATTTAGTTTTTTTTTCTTCTTTTCACCCTCCTTTTGTAAAGTCCTCTTTTTTCTTTGCTCTTTTGTCCTGCATCTCCTCTGTGCAACATTGTTCCTAGTGTCTTGCCCTTTGTTGCTATTGATCAGGGCTATGTTTGATCATTTTTACAAAAATCATTGATCCCAGTCTTATCCACTCCCAATTGCTAGGGATCCACCAGTTGGGACATTTCTATAAATCAGTTCTCAGGGTTCATGGCAAGGGAGCTCACTACAGCTAAACTTGTAGGTCGGATGTCTCTTATTGGAGACCTCTGACAAAGCAAGAGAATGAGAGAGTTGGGACATCCTTTAAGTATCTGATAACTGTCACTCACTGCTCACATCTCTATGGTTTTCACCTGATTCTGATAAAAAAGGGCCTCAGGATACACTGTCAAACAATGATTCCAAACCGGGCTATGTTTTACCAGAGGGACCTGATGTTATAGTATAGAAACCTCTCTTTCTAGGGAACAGCCCCAACTAAGTTATGATTATCTGTGAAAGAAAATATGTCAATTTATGCCACTCTCTATGCTGGAAAAAAGTATGGCAGTGTTCATTATGGAAACAGAGTAGGAAGTAAGTGGCTAAATGGCCAGTATTTCATCTTTTAAATATCTCTATTATGTCTGATGATGTGTAAAATATCAGGAAAAGAAACTGATTACTTTTAAATACTAAAGAAAAATAGAGTCATCATGAAGGGTTTTCAAACCACTTACCCATCTTTTTGGTAATTTACCTTTTTCCTTGGTGCATTAGGTCAAATGCCTCATTGATTTTGTCAAAAGGCAGGGTATGGGTCACCAGTGCATCCAGGTTGAATTTCTTATTCTTGTAATCAGTAACCAGCTTTGGGATTGCATCTCTACCTTTGTAACCTGGAATTTGACCAACATGAACAAGTAGGTTAATCATTGTTTGTTGAATGAATGAAATTATTTGTCATATTGGCTTCCTTCAAATAGATTGAACTCCCGCTCATATTTATTTTTTTCTATACTTTTATCTATGTTAAAGTTTTTCTTCATAGGAAAAATTCAAGATTATTTTTTATTTCTGCATAAGAAATTATCTCTGTTTGATCCAACTTTGTCTTTTGTTTCTCTTTGTTGGTTTATTTTGATGCAAATTGAACTTCTGTTTGCAAGTTGTAGTATTCCTAATGTACAAACTTTACTTTCAAGTAATTAATATAATAGCTTTCCTGTAGTTTTTAGATATATTCTAGGCACTCAATATTTAAACAAATTATTTTCATTTCAATTTGAGTACTATTACGAAGAAAATTAACAGAAAAGACACACAACTGACCACCAAATGATGTTCCATTGATAGTACGGCCCATTATTAGCTCTATTGGAGAAATAGTCAATCCTTTGTCACCAATGGCTACTCCAATGAGAGTACACGATCCCCAACCTACTGTTGTGCAGTCCAGGGCTGCTTTCTGGAAGTTTAAACAAAAAAGACCAGCTGAGTAAGTAGAAAGGTAGACCATGTCTTCAGTTGCGTATGTACTGTGTTTCAGGAAAATTCAAACACTCTGCATATGAAATAAATGGAGTCAAGCTCATGAGGTCATAGTATTGTAGATTGACAATTGAGGCTTTGCTTCAAATTGAACATTAAATAAAATTTTGAGCTTTTTAAAAAAGGATATTAGGCCCAGCTTGCATGGCTCAGTGGTTGAGCGTTGACTTACGAACTAGGAGGTCAAGGTTCGATTTCCAGTCAGGGCACATGCCCAAGTTGCAGGCTTGATCCTCAATGGGGATATGTGCAGGAGACAGCTGATCAATGATTCTCTCTTTCATTATTGATGTTTCTATTTCTCTCTCTTGCTCCTTACCGCTCTGAAATAATACAAATATATTAAAAAATAAACAAAGATATTAGAAAGAAACAGAATATATTATTTCATCTTGTTTAACATTATAATTATACTGAATCTATAACATACATCACTGTATACTAAGAAAAATACAAGCCCATGAAATTAAGAATGTTGTATAGAAGATATTCTAAATTCAAATGAACATGCTTTTGACTATTTACCAAAGGTGTATTGTAAAAAGTTTGCAATTTCAGGGGCATAGAATAAAATTCTTTAAAGTCATAAAGAAAGGGTGATTATTCACTAGTGTCTGGGATAAGGTACATATTGTAAAGTTAGTGGATCTTAATGTAAGATAAATGAAAAGAAAAGCCATTTAAAATAGAGAGAAAAATAGTTAAAATGCCATTGGCTGCTACTCATTAAATACTCCATCTGCTTCCCCTTATATTTGTTAAAGCTCTCCGCAGGACTTATGTGACCAGTTCTGGCCAATGGGCTTTGGGCAGAAGAGAAGTGTCATTTCTTGGCCTAAACAGAAAAGCCAGTATGCAACCTGCCAGCTGTGTCTTTTCCTGCTGTAACAACCAAGAGGACCTCATGCTGAGACTGTGAAGTCATGAATTTGGACTTCCTTGGTAGATAACTCACAACATGGAAAACAGTGGCTTGGAGGAGTTGCACTGATCTTTCCATGAGAGAAAGAGAGAACATTGTTATCTTAGCCTATTGCAAGTTTGAGATGAGGATAAAACTCCAAAGGATTGAAAATGTAAATGAAAAGTTTAAGAAAGTTTTGGAAAGACATAAACCGTGGATAGTCATTCCACTTAGATGCCCAATTGTAACTAGAGAAACAGTTAAAATGTTTTGAGACTAGTATTATAGAAGAGAAATGTAAACTTTGTGTAATATCCCTTGCCATACTCAGGGGCAACTTGATTCTGATCCGTTGGGTCAGTTCCAACAGGAAGTACAGTTCTTTTTCATCACTGATCATTATACGAAAGAAGGAATTCGAAGAACAGTAAATTCTCTCCATCTTCTCTCTCTCTGTGTGTCTTACTAATGATAGAAGATACAATGATCTATAACCTTAAGAATATGTTTTGAAATTTTCATTTGATTATGTGCTTATTTATTGTTTTGGGAATTTGTAACATTTCTGAATAGAAACTTTTCTCTTTTTTACAATTTTTATATAGAAAAAACATGTTTGTTTATATATATGACATAGATTCATGTTGAGGGGAAAAGAACACCAGGTACTACTGGTCACCTTAAGGTAGCTGGTTACATTGATTTCTGTTTTTTAAATAAATGTTTTTCCTATTACTTTTTCTACATTACTGAAGTTGGCTCCAAGCAAAGAATTAACCTCTAAAATGGTGACTTAGTTCAGGGTTTTATTTAGTATCCTCTGATAACTTTTGATCAGAATTATTTTGAATTCTCAAAATCTTATAAATTGTCAATCATTGCAACTTTCTAATTGTTCTGTTCTGTTTTGTTGACCACTTAAAGACATGAGTGGTCATTGAAACCTAGTTCATAGCCATTACTGAAATCTCCTCTACAATTCAGAAATTTAACTTTCCCCAGTTACAGAAATTTTGGTGAAAGGATAGGTAGCTAGCTCATCTTTTTGCGATCAAATAAATGATATCTTTTAAAATTTGGGCTCTCTACTGTAATTTTATTCCATAATTTAAAATGAATTCCTTGGTATAATCAGTAAAAGAACCTGCCAAGTTTCACGACAGTGGTTCTCAGCTTGAGAAACTTGTGAAATATATTGGTACCTAGGCCTCCAACTCATGAGAATGTCTAAGGTGTGGTCATTCATTGGTACTAACAAATAACTCCCAGACACTTATAAAATAGCGAGTGTTGAGAATATCTGTACTCTGGAAATAAGGTAAACAGGCCGAATGCCAATGTTTGTAAACAGTTTGAGCTTTGGAAAGAGTAGGAATGGATGTGGCACATTGCAAGCTGCAAGTGTCAAGGACAATTAAAGAGCAGGGCCTGACACAGAAGAGCAGTGCAAGACAAGGAGCTGTTAATGAATTTTCAGGAAGAGCTAACGTTTACCTTCCAGATCCTTTTTCAAACAGTTCTGTTATTACAATGAAACTATTCTGTGAGGGGCGGCCTGCTCCTCTCAGCAGCTCTTGCTGGTCTCCCCTCTTCTGGGGAACTCACCAGTCAGGTGAGAACCAGGGGGAAGAACCTGCAAAGCCAGCTCCTGGTGGAGGCATAGACTTTTATTATGCTACCTTTCCTAGAGGAGGGTGTTAGGAGCCAGGCTGAGTGAATGTGTAACAAGATCCTGGGCACTCTGGCAAGTCAACTTGTCCATCTGTTGCCACAGTGTGCAGCTGGCTCTGCCCACTCTAAGGATAGACAGAAGTAGCTTCTCAGGTCCTATAAATCAAGGAGTCTGACCTGAGATACAAAATTTGTAATGTTTGCCAAGAAAATATGTACTTTTAATTTTGTAGCCTGTGTTCATTTAATATAGTAAACATGTTCAATATGTACTTTGGACCTAATTTTGCAGCCAATTTTTGAGGGCTGGCAGAGAGAGCTGCATTGTGTGTAGGTTGCTGGCCTCTCCCTGCTCGCTCGCTCGCTCTCTCTCTCTCTCTCTCTCTCTCTCTCTCTCTCGCTTTTTAAAATATATTTTATTGATTTTTCACAGAGAGGAAGGGAAAGGGATAGAAAGCCAGAAACATCGATGAGAGAGAGACATCGATCAGCCGCCTCCTGCACGCCCCCTACTAGGGATGTGCCTGCAACTAATGTACCTGCCCTTGACTAGAATCAAACCCGGGACCTTTCAGTCCCCAGGCAGATGCTCTATCCACTGAGCCAAACCTGTTTTGACCCTTGCTCTGCTTTTTGATGGGAGTGGGTACCTCAGGCTGTTAAGGTGGCACCAGCCACATTCTCTTACTCCTCCTTTAAGTCTACCTTTCCTGTTCTCATTGTTTGCTCACTTCTTTCAGGCACAAGTCTTAAAAATTTTCACTTCTAAGTTTTCTCTGGATTTCATGTGGAAGAATAAACAAATAATAATAACATTAATATTAAATAGTAATGTGTAATTTTATTAATAGATTAATATCAATTAAAACACATTACATAATATCTAATATATTATTAATAAACATTGCTTATTATATAAACACAATTTATATATACAAATATGTCAATATTGACTATTAAGTGAATAAATATATTAATATATATATACTGTCAATGTTTATTAATGTTAATAAATATTATTTGTTATGTACTATTATAAAAAACATACATACCATGGCTTCAGATCCACCTGCACAGTCAAGTGCAAAATCCACACCCCCACCGGTCATTTCAATGATGACCTCCTGGATGGGTTTTTGTAGGTCTCTAGGATTGAGGCAGTCAGTGGCTCCAAGGGCTTTGGCCTTTGCAAACTTCTCACTGTTGATATCAACAGCTATGATTCTGGAAGCTCCTGCTACTTTACAACCGATTAAAGCAGAAAGGCCGACACCTCCCAGGCCAAAGATGGCACAAGTAGAACCTGGGGTAACCTGCAGGCAGGAAACTAATAAATTAAAGCAGCTGGTGCCTCCTTTTTTAAAGGTATAGAGTGAGGTGGGGGCAGGAACATATGAAGGACTGCCTGTCATAAGACTAAGGGATTTAGCCACTTGGGGAAATTTACCAATGTAAAAATGAATGCATCACTGACTAAACTTGGAGAATCATTTGAGGGTCATTAGGATCGTCAGTTTTTAAGGAACAAGCACAAGTGGAAATCATTTTCCCTTTAGTGGTATCAGGACAAAATCTGAAAGCTCACACACTGTAAAGGGCTTATTGTTTGCCCTTTTAAATAGTTCACATGTAATTTGATGTCTATATTTCTAATAGGCCTTATTTGCTTGTGTTAATGTTACAGTTTTGATGACCACTAATATTTCTCTAAGTGTGAGTTAACTCAGTCATCCTAATTATTAAATTATTTAAATGGAATGAGATCCAAATTTCCTTGCATGACACTGGAAGATTTTTATTTATTTATTTATTTATTTATTTTAAAATTAAATCTTTATTATTCAGATTATTACATTTGTTTCTCTTTTTTCCCCTCCATAGCACCCCTCCACCCAGCTCCCACCCCTCCCTCTGCCCTTAGTTCCCTCCCATTGACCTCATCCATAGGTGTATGATTTTTGTCCAGTCTCTCCCTGTACACCCTTCACCCCTTTGCCCCTGAGAATTATCAGTCCACTCCCTTTCTGTGTTCCTGATTCTATTATATTCACCAGTTTATTCTGTTGATCAAATTTTTAATTCACTTAATTTTTAGATTCACTTGTTGATAGATATGCATTTGTTCATAATTTTTTGGCTTTTACCTTTTTCTTCTGGAAGATTTTTGTTATCATACCCCTGTTGTCTTTTGATTACATCTCCATGCTATTTTCAATACTGCAGTCTCAATAAACTGTCTCACTTTCTTTTCCTCATGTCTTAGTTCTTGCTCTTCCTTCAGCCTGCTGTACTTTTCACCTTATTTCATTTAATGAAAGTATAAGCTATATTTGTGGCCTAACTTAACACTCTCCCCACAACATACATACATACATACATATATATATATATATATATATATATATATATATATATATATATATATGTGTGTGTGTGTGTGTGTGTGTGTGTGTGTGTGTGTGTGTGTGAGTGTTTATTTCAGAGAGGAAGGGACAGGGAGAGAGAGATAGAAACATCACACATGATGAGAGAGAATCATTGATTGGCTGCCTCCTGCATGTCCCCCACTGGGGACTGAGCCTGTAACCCCGGGCATGTGCCCTTGATTGGAATCAAACCTGGGAGACTTTGGTCTGCAGGCTGATGCTCTATTCACTGAGCCAAACCAGCTAGGGCCACAAAATATTTTTTGATTCTTTTTAATCAGAAGGTAGTGCCAACTGGAATATGCTACTCTATAGAGTGAGATAGTGGCAAAAGATCCCCCAAAGAACCTGCACAGAGAGATGCTTACTATTACTATTTTCTCATGATGATGAGAAACTTTTAAAATTAAAGCATAAACAAAAGGGAAAGAAGAAAATCTGCCTATGAGACGTATTGGAAACAAAGTTACCAAGAGAAATGGCATTTCTCACTGTATGCCTGATATTGGGTCTGTATAGAATAGTTTTTGTTTTTTTTTATTCAGGGGAAATAAAAATATATTTGTAAATATTCAGAATATTGTTTTATTTACAGTCTGTACTATTTACTATAATATTGTAGCATATGTTTAGTTTATTTCCAAGTATATTCCTCCAGAGACTGTGTTAAAAAGCTCGCCTATAAGTCTCACGAAGAGTAGAAAAGCATTTTCCCCATTGCACAATGTTGTGCTCAGTAGTTGGATTCTCAGGCCAGCTCACAACAGTGTATTAAATTGAATACACTGCACTGACTGTGTTTTAGGAGAAGACCCGTGAGAGGAAAAGTGCTTTTGATTGCAGAACTGGGGCGGTCACTATAGAATACCCTTTCCCCATTTGGTTTTCCAGCTGCAGGCAGCACTGTTACAGGGCATTTTCATACTTCCAAAGATATCCATGAAATGTAATTAATCTGGCTGTAAATGATACAAGCACATTAAAATGAATCAGGGTTCTGGCTATGCTGTGGAAGGTCCCCAATAATTATGCAGAGCATTTGCAACACTTTTCTTCCCAGAAGTAAATTAAGCTTTAGTAAGGATCTCGCCTCTTATCTAGAAATACTGATATTTCACGTGCCTTTATTTGGTCCTATGAGTTATTTTCCTTCTTGGAGCACCTCCTGAGGAGGTTTAGTTGTTCCTCAACAGTGGGAAGAAGATGTTCTGGGAATTTAGATCAACTTTGACTGCACTTAAAAGTAAACTGTAGCTGAATCTCTAGTGTTAATATTCCTAAAGAAAGATTACAGTATTAGAAGGTGATAGTCTGCATGGAGTCCAGAAAAGGGAATGTGTGTAGCCCAAAGAGCAATAATTTCTCCCTGAGAATCCAATACCATCTATAGGAGAATATGCCTTGACTGCCAAGGTCACCTGGGCTGTTAATTCCACCCAACTACCACCTTTCTCCTCTAAAAGCTTGCATATTATAGTTTGGCTTCCCATAAAACTTTTAATTTTTTATTAATGAGTGAGTGAATGAATGAATAAGTGATATTTCAGAGGGAGGCCAAGAGTAGCAACCCTGTGTGCATCAGGGAGAAAGTAGGCGTGGTCACATGGAGGTGGGTGGTGTCTCTGCAGTTTCTATTGTCTCTTGACTGGGTCTGCTGACCCAAGATAAGGATTCATATTTAGGAGACATATTTAAGCAGGCTGTATTTAAATTAGGGATGACCTATAATATAACATACTAATATAGGGAAAGAAATTGACATGAATTGGGTGCCAATTATTTGCCACCCATTGGGCCAGATGTCTTACATATGCAATATGATTTAGTTTTCCCACAGTAATTTGTAATATGCAGTATATTATTATACAGAAGTAGAAGTAAAGAGGCTAGAAACTTGCCTAAAATCACAGAGATGATAAATACAGAGCCAGGGTTTGAAGATAATTCTAGCTGCCTCCTAATAACTTCTGTTTTATAGAACCTGATGATTAACCATTTTACCTTGGCAGTGTTGATTGCAGCTCCATAGCCAGTTGAAAATCCACATCCAAGCAGACAGACTCTCTCTAAATTTGCATCATCATCTATTTTGGCAAGATTAGTATCTGATACGACAGTGTACTGAGAGAAGGTACTGATCCCCATGAAATGGTAAATTGGTTTTCCTTTGCAGGTAAACCTGCTGGTTCTGTCTTCCATTAGCTCTTGCTGAACAAGAGGACTTTTGGATTGACTAGAGAATTTTAAGTAAGATACAAAAAAGAGAAAGTAAATGTATCTCTGATTACTCCCCTGAAATAAAAGTTAGGCATTATGTATGCATTATGAAACACTTTTATGATATAAAGAAATTG
This sequence comes from Lasiurus borealis, assembly GCA_004026805.1. Classification (NCBI taxonomy): domain Eukaryota; kingdom Metazoa; phylum Chordata; class Mammalia; order Chiroptera; family Vespertilionidae; genus Lasiurus; species Lasiurus borealis. The sequence continues at coordinate 17,500 of PVJN01012794.1, read as the reverse complement.
AGAAAATGACTCAGGAGTTTTTGCTTAAATATAAAATAAATTTTGTATTTATATATCATATAAGTAACACATAATTTTTATATATTTATTATACATAATATACTATAACATATAGTAAATATATAATAACAACAATATACAAACTATTATATAAATAACACCTGTAATATAGTGTATAATAAAATAGACAGAGTAGGAGTTATCTAAATATAATAATGATACAACAATAAACTCTTTATTGAATACTTTTTCTTGTGCCAGAAACTCTTTTAAGAGCTGTATATGTATTGATTCTTTTTTATTTATTTAAACAAATTTTTTAAAATATGAATGCCTCACCAATTTGTGTGTCATTCTTGTGCAGGGGCCATGCTAATCTTCTCTGTATTGTTCTAATTTTAGTATATGTGCTGCTGAAGTGAGCACTATGTATTGATTCTTTAAAAAATTATTATGAAAAATTAAAACAAATATAAAAGCAGAATGATCCTCCATGTAAGCAACTCCCAGTTTCAGCAATTAGTAAGTCATGTTTGATCTAGTATCATCCATTACCCATCTCCATCCCTCAACACCACCATCTACCCTCTCCCCATTGTGGACTACCTTGAAGAAATCCCAAACATCACTATTTCACTGGAAATATTTCAGCATGTATCTCTAATAGATAAAGATTGTTATAACTTCACACATGGCATCTATTTGATATGTTTCTTATATACCTTTTAATTGACAGATTCTCACCTGCCCCCTTGTTTTTTTCCTTGCTGTTCGATTCTCCTCCTTCTGGATTTTTCTGATTACATTGCTGTAATCTGGTTTAACCTGTTTTTCCATCTCCAAATTTCCTCTAGTTTCTTTTATCTGAATGCTTGATCTGATTTGGGTTTTAAATTTTTGTACGAGTATTTCAAAGATGTTGTGTTTTCATCTAGAGCACATACCTTATCTGTCTTTTTGTGATGTCAGAAAAAATTGATGTCCATTGTCTGAATTTGTTATTTCATTAGAGGTTTGCAAAAGGATCTATTAATTCTTTGAATATCTGCAACACCCCTGTGAAACAGGCAATATTACTATCTTCATCTCACAGATGAGGAAATTGAGGCACAGTAATAGATGTAAGAGTAGTACCATAGCTAGTGTCAGTTAGCATTAATCAAATAAACTTTTATATAGTCTCAGGCAAGTAAAGAATAAAGTGATTAAAATTTTTGGACTCTGCAGCTAATGGCCTAGATTCAAAATTTAGTCCTAAGCCATACCTATGTGGCCTTAGAATAAATTACTTTACTCTGCCTCATTGCATTCATCTCTCTTCTTCCATAATAGTAGCTACTATTCTGAATCTGACATTTATCATTCCAGTGATGTATTTATAACTTTACTAATATACATGTAACCATAAACAATATATGATATTGTTTTTGTATGTGATGCCCTGCTAAATATGTCTGTCAGCAACTTGCTTCTTTTTAAAAAATATATTTTATTAATTTTTTACAGAGAGAAAGGGAGAAGGATAGAGAGTTAGAAACATCGATGAGAGAGAAACATCTGTCAGCTGCCACCTGCACACTCCCTACTGGGTATGTGCCTGCAACCAAAGTACATGTCCTTAACCAGAATCAAACTTGGGACCCTTGAGTCCGCAGGCTAATGCTCTATCCACTGACCCAAACTGGTTAGGACAGTAACTTGCTTCTTTCCCTTAACATTAATTGTGTGAGATTACAGTGTTTTCCCCCTTCCCCAATCCCTGTGGGATATGTTCCAAGACCTCCAGTGGACGCTTGAAACCTTGGGTAGTACCAAACCCTTATATATAGTTTTCACCTTTAAATGTATATCATACCTTTTCAGTTAAAGGAAGTACTTCACCAAAACCCTTTGGCATACCTGAATCACCAGCATTACTACTGTTACACTTTGTGGCCATTATTAAGTAAAATAAGGGTTACCTGAACAGAGGCACAGAGATATTATGGTAGTGGATCTAATACAAAAATAATTATTAAGTGACTAATGAGCTGGGGCATATAAGCTGGACAAAGAGATGATTCACTTTAGGGATGGGATGAGGTGGGATGAAATCCCATTACTGAGAATGGCATGCAGTGTCAAACTATGAACTGTTTATTTCTGGAATCTTCCATTTAATATTTTCAGATCTCAGTTTACCATGGGAAACTGAAACCTTGGAAAGTGAAACCATAGGTAAGGGGAAATACTGTATTCTATGCTGATATATATAGATCAAGTTCAGCCATTTTTGTAGTTAAATAGTATTCTGTTATTGCATAGAAATTTGTTAATCCAGTGATTTATTTTATTTTATTTTTCCTTATTTTTTTAAAATTTAATAAATCTTTATTGTTCAGATAATTATAATTGTTCCTCTTTTCCCCCCCATAGTTCTCCTTCACTCGGTTCCCTCCCTACTCTCTGCCCTTACCTCCCCACATTGTCCTCATCCATAGGTGTACGATTTTTGTCCAGTCTCTTCCCACATCTCCTCTCACCCCTTTCCCCCTGATAGACAGTTCACTCCCTTTATATGCCCCTGATTCTATTATATATGCACCAGTTTTTTTTTGTTCATCAGATTTTTAATTCACTGATTTTTAAATTCACTTGTTGATAGATATGTATTTGTTGTTCATAATTTTTATCTTTACCTTTTTCTTCTTCTTCCTCTTCTTAAAGAATACCTTTCAGCACTTTATATAATACTGGTTTGGTGTTGATGAACTGCTTTAGCTTTTTCTTATCTGTGAAGCTCTTTATCTGCTCTTCAATTCTGAATGATAGCTTTGTTGTAGGTTCTTGGTTGTAGGTTCTTGCTATTCATCACTTTGAATATTTCTTGCCACTCCTTTCTGAACTGCATAGTTTCTGTTGAGAAATCAGCTGACAATCATATGGGTGCTCCCTTGTAGGTAACTAACTGTTTTTCTCTTTCTGCTTTTAATATTCTCTTTTTGTCTTTTGCTCTTGGTATTTTAATTATGATGTCTCTTGCTGTAGTCCTCTTTGGATTCCTTTTATATGGGGTCTGTGTGCTTCCTGGACTTGTAAGTCTATTTCTTTTACCAGATGTGGGAAGTTTTCAGTCATTATTTCTTTAAATATGTTTTCAGTATCTTGCTCTCTCTCTTCTTCTGGCACCCCCATAATTCTGATGTTGGTATGCTTGAAGTTGTCCCAGAGGTTCCTTACACTATCTTCACATTTTTGGATTCTTTTTTCTTTTTGCTTTTCCAGTGGAGTGTTTTCTGTTTCATTGTATTTCACATCTCAGACTTGATTCTTATGTTCCTCTAGTCTGCAGTTAGGTCTCTGTATAATATTTTTTATTTCATTCAGTGAATGATTAATTTCTAGTTTTTTTTTTCATATCCTTGAGGGTCTCGCTAAATTTATAGATTTTTTTCTAGGAAATTCTTGAAAACCTTATAACCGTGGTTTTGAACTTTATATCCAGTGATTTGTTTTCCCTATTTCATTTGTGATCTGTTTTTTTGTCTCCACATTTTGGCTGCTTCTCTGAGTTGGTAGAGTAGCTTTGTGTGCTAGGTGTCCTATCTGGCCCAGTAGTTCCACTTCCTCAGTTACCTGAGGTGGACACCTTTGGGGTACCCCTTTGTGGGCTGTGTGTACAGCTTTGTTGTAGTTACAGCTTTGCTGTTGGTATCACTGGGGGTAATTGACCTCCAGGTCAACTGGCTGTGAGGATCAGCTGTGTCTACTCTGAGAGAACTTCTGTGCTGAAGACACTCTTATGAGACAAGATTTGCAAAATTCTCTGTGCTCAGGTTGGATGGGGCAGAGTCTCAGGGCTGAGCAGACAGCCTTGGCTTCCATCAGCCCTGCCCTATGAGGCTCCTGGGTCTTAGTGTCTCTCAGTAATCACTGCAGTCCTCTCTGTGCGCACTCACACGTGTGTGTGCCTCCAGACCTCTGCCTTTTGTGGTTCCCTTGAGTTTCCATGAGCTCTGGGGACCCATATGAATCTGAGTCTCCAGAGTCTGACCCAAAACTGGGGTTCAGTGCAGTTGAAACTGGGGTTCAGGGTAGTTGGGAGTTTCCATCTTCCTCCTGCTAGAGGAAGCCAGCCAAGCACTCAGTTGTCCATCCTCTCCACCCACGTCTCTGCCATACCTTAACTTTTTTGCAGTTCCGACTCTTTCCTTCTAGTTGTAGAATTTCCACTGAGCCAGCTTTCCTGTGGTTCTGGATGATGTTTATTCTGTCTTTTATCTGTAGTTTTGAAATTGTTGTGTGAGGCAGCAGTTTATGTGTTCATCTATGCTATCATCTTGGTTTCAATCCAGTGATTTTAAACCATTATGCTGTGGTACACTAGTGTACTGCAAGAATTTTTAAAACGTGCAACACCTGACTATTCAGTCAGGGGCACTGAACTTTTTCCCCTTAGATTGTTGAATAAAAACAAATGGCAACAGCTAGCACAACAATAGCTGATTGGTGTGACTGAATCAAAATTATATGTATTTTTTTAATATAATAATTCTTTATTATTAAAAGTATTACATTTGTCCCCTCCTGAAAAAAAATTATACCTATACATTTTTTGTCAGGTCAGCACAAATATATAATTTTGATGTACTGCAGAATTGTAGTTATTAGTTTATGTGTGTCATGAGATGAAGAAGGTTGAAAATTGCTCTGTTAATCTATTTTCTTATTGAAGGATATTTGTGCTCTTTTGAATAGTTTGCTATAATAAACAATGTTGTAATGAATATTCTAGCACATGTCTCCCTAGGTGATTTTGCAACAATTCTTTGTACACACCTGAGTAGAACTGTTGGGTAGAAATATGCACGTCTTCATCATCATTTAAGTTTTGCCAATGTACTACCCAAAATATTAATACCAACTTATATGCCCACTAATAGTGTGTAGAGTAGACCTTACCTGAGCTTTGCACAGAAATTTGTAAGTGGACTCAAACAGAATTTGCATTTTTTACATTGAGGCATGTAGAGAGGAATCACTTTGTCACCTAGAAAGAAAGGTCATATGTTGGATGCCTATAAAAGTTATTTGTAAATGTTACTTATAAATAATTTCACCAGATGAATCAATGGAAAACACCATTCCTTATTGTATACATTTTATGTTTAGCAGAGTATAGGTGGCAAAACATTTTATTACTTTATAAAATTGCTGACTTTCCCTTGAATTACCTATACCTTTTCATTTTTCCCTGCTGGGCACTCAAGCAACATCAGGTGAATTGTCCTACCCAAGACTCTACTCCTTGTAGCTCTCTACATTATTACTATTATTTATTATATTTTATATGAGGAATAGGACATCCTCATATAAAAGAAGAGGTGGACAGTGATAGGTTAGAATAGAGAGTCAAGGTCAATAATCATTGTGTTTCATTATTTGTTTTACTCCAAAGAAAGCAGAAAACTAATATTATAAAGAATTCAAATTCCATATTTTTAACTTTTTATTCATTTTTAAGTGGCTTCTATCCTCTGATGACCAAGGTCCAATAATAATTAACATTTATTCAACATTTGGTAGGTGCCAGACACCATTCTAACTGCTTACTTAGTTGTATATTGTCTCATCTAATTCGCAGAACAACCTTTTGAGAAGCGTAGTATTATTGTCCACTTTAGAAACAGAAATCTAAGTCACAGAAAAGTGACTTAACTGGCTAAGTTCACAGAGCCAGTAGGTGGCAGAGCTGGGACTACATTGATCAGACCCTCTCATGGATGCAAAACTTTCAGGAGCAGTTGGTTTTTATGATCTTGTTTGGAATGGGAAGATACTAATACATATACCTCAAGGTTTGGAACATCCTAATTAAAGGAAGGAAGTCTGACAAGTGAGGATTACAGAGCTCTTATTCCAGTATTTGGTAGAATATCTGTTATGAAATATGCAGTAAATAATTCTGGTGATTGTTATGTTTCATGTCATTTTTATCTTTCAAACTTCCAGAGAGACTAACTTAGGCTAACATTGGCATATGTGTAATATTTCTCACTTAAGCTACTTATAGAATGAGCTACTTCATTCTTTAAATTCTTTATAATATTAAATTAGTGTTTTGCTTTATTTAGAGGAGGTTGATATAAATTGTCATTTGTGTGTCCATGGAAGCATCATTTTAATCTAACTTTGTAGCTTAGCTTCATAGCACAGTTTCCTAGTGCCACCTACAATAATAAAAGTATAATATTCTAATTAGACCAGAGGTCCTTCTGGATGACCTTCCTGTTGAAGCTGTGGCTGCGAGGGAAGCCCGGGTGCCAGCTGGCGACCAGAGGGAAACCCGGGTCCTGGTGCCAGAGGGAAGCCGATACCAGCAGCCAGGGGAAGTAAAGCCTGCTCTTGCACAAATTTCATGGATCAGAACTCTAGTATGAAAATAAAGTGACCATATCCCCCAGATTTTACCATTCTGATTTAAGTATTCTGTCTCATTGTTAGACTGTGATAGATTGGGTTCTCACTTTTGCTTTGGAAAAGATGGTCCATTATGTAAACAGAGATCAATATAGCATACAAAGCTGGAAATCTTTCAGGAATTACCTCTGAAATATCCTGACATTCCCACTTACCGGAATGAGAAAATAAAATACCTGGTTTGCAGTTGGTCACTCCTGGCCCAACACTTTCCACAATACCTGCCCCCTCATGGCCAAGGATCACTGGGAAGAAAGCCTCCGTAAATTTAGGATGGAGAATATGGGCTTCAGTATGGCACAAGGCAGTGGCGATAATCTACAAAGCAACCAGATACTTGAGTTGTTTCGGTAATTATATCTTTGGGGTTGTTTAAGTGGACAATTTTAGGCTAATTTTAATGTTTTCAGGAGACTTTCCACCACTCTTGGAGCTCAAAAAAGAAAGAACACCTTGGAAAAAAAAATCAAACAAAAATTTATTAGCATAGCCTGTCCACTGTGGCTTAGTAATTGAGTGGCAATCTGCAAACCAGGAGGTCAGGGTCAACTTCCAGTCAGGGTACATGTCCTGGTTGCAGGCTAGAGTTCCCCACTAGGGGGCTTACAGGAGGTAGCGGTCCATGATTTTCATCCTTGAAGTTTCTCTCTCCCTCTCCCTTCCTCTCTCTGAAATCAATAACATATATTAGGATGTATTCTTTTCCTTTTATATCTTACTTTTCTGCCTTTTACTGTTACTAGAAAATCATAAAAAGAGATAAGATTGGCAGTAATTGTCTCCAGGAGAGGATAAATCAAAGGCAATAGGAAAAATTTAAATAAAATCTAATAGCCAAAGGAGTGGAGAGAATACAGGTTTCTAGGCCTTGTTCAAATTTTGTTGAAATGACATGAAATGAAATAGAGAAAATTAAAATTTTATAGTTAAAAGTGAGAGATCAAGTAAAAGATTGTCTAAATTAATTACTGCTGTATATTCTTCTTCAAGATTCTGTTCAAGAGGGTAGCCCATTCATTCTCATGTATAAGCCCTTCCTGTGGTGGTCGGAGGGAAAACATAGCCTGGGCAGCCAGCTCTGGGGAAATGGAGACATGACCCCCACTTGCCATTGATGATCTGTCCACTCAGCGTGGGCTCTTCTCCCTGCTCACCCACTGCCTTCCCTTCATCTGCACCCAAGACCCTGTGCTGCCTAGGACAGCTCTTCAGGTTTTCCTCTCCCTTATTTTGAACCAAATTATCTATCTTCCTTTTAAATAACACTTTCCAATAATTGGCAAGAGGAAAACAGAAAGAAAACTTAACTAATTGTAATGCAAGGGGAATTCCTTAATCTGGTTCTTAAGGTTAATGATTAATGTTAAGGTGCTTTAGTTAAATTTTAAGCCCTTTATCAATGACTACTGATAAACAATGAAGGATTTACCCCTCCTGGAGATAAGGCCTGTTTGTCTCTGAACCTAAAGGTACAGTCACCCACACTGAGAACTGCAGGGCTTCCCAGTCACATCACACAGGCTTGAGCTGACAGAGCCAAGTCTGCGCCAAGTTAGTGCCCAGTGTGTCCTGCCCAGGAAGAGTTCCCACTCACCTGAATTCGAACTTCATGTGCCTTGGGGGGAGCCACCTCAACCTCTTCTATGCAAAGGGGCTTGTTTGCTTCCCAGGCGATGGCTGCTTTGCATTTAATAACCTGGAAGAGAGAGATGGACAGAGTGAGAGAAGTGGACAGAGAAGGGAGAGCTTGGGGTGGAGGAGGGAGAAAGGCAGACAGAAAGAATATTATGGAAAAAAAATTAAAAAGCATGTTGATAGTATAACTTGTGGCTGGATGTTTTATATAATTACGTTATTTTATAGAAAAAGGGATTATTGAAAATAAATCATTGCACTTTTTTTTTTCTGGCTCTAGAACACTCTCTTGCCCCTTCCCGAGCAAGAGCTTATTTTGTTTCCATTTTTTTTTATTGTTTAAAGTATTACAAGAAGTAGTACATATGTCTCTTCCCACCCCACCCCCCCCATTGACCTCTCCTGGGCTTCCCTACCCCCCAGTACATGCCCTCACCTGCCCCTCCCCACCCCCAGTGTCTTGTATCCATTGGTTATGCTTATATACATTGCATACAAGTCCTTCTGTTGATCTCTTACAGCCGCTGAGCCCTCCCCTCAACCTCCCCAGCCTTCTTGCTGTAGCATGACAGTCTGTTCAATGCTTCTCTGCCTCTGCATCTGTTCCTCCTCCCCATTCTTTTCTTTAAAAACATCTTGCCTCTGCAGACTAGAAATAAACTTATAAGAACAAAAAATGTTTTTTTAAAAAGAGTAGTTTATTGATTTCTAGAGAGAGGAAGGGAGAGAAACATTGATCTGAGAGTGATCGGCTGCCTTCTGCAGGCCCCTCTTCAGGAATCAAACAGGCAAACCCTTTGTGCACGAATGATGCCAATCATCGAGCCACACTGGCCTGGGTATCCTTTTAATTTTTGAAAAGAATAAGTGCATTAAAGTTTAACTTAATATAATGCCTTGATCTTTCCCGCTTCAGTAACAGAGAGGGTAAATTTATAGGGTTTGGCCAATAAGTATTTGTTGACTGAAGGATTTATCAGCTCTGAATTACCTAAATCCTAATTGCTAGATTATAGATATGATTTTACATGTTTGCTACTCATGGCATGATCCTCCCTTGGACCAGAAGTTATTGACATCACCAGGGAACTTGTTAGAGCTACAAGCCCAGTCTCAAATCCCCTAATTAAGAATCATCATTTGAACAAGGTCTCAGTGACTCTTATGCACATAAAAGTTTGAGAAGATAGGCTTAAATAATTAGTAAAATTATCTGTAGAATATAAATTAAATAAAAATTTGGTCTCTTTGCAAGAATTTAGGTAAAAATGTATAAAAATAAAGTAATATTTTTTAAAAATATATTTTTATTAATTTTTTACAGAGAGGAAGGGAGAGGGATAGAGAGTTAGAAACACTGATGAAAGAAAACATGGATCAGCTGCCTCCTGCACACTCCCTACTGGGGATGTGCCCTCAACCAAGGTATATACCCTTGACTGTAATCGAACCTGGGACTCTTGAGTCTGCAGGCCGACGCTCTATCCACTGAGCCAAACAGATTAGGGCTAAAGTAACATTTTATAAGCTAATTTTATTAATTAATCAGTATTCTATAATTAAATTTTTATTTATCCTCTTAACATTATAATTTTAGTTTTAAATACAAATAACATTGAAAAAAGTAAAAAGAAAAAACCTATAATTCTCCATTTCTACTGCTACTATTTCTGCTTTTGATGTGATTTTTTCCAGTCTCTGACAACATGAATACATATATTTTTTTCATTATCATGTAGTTTTAAATTATATTTTAAAATATAGTTAATCTTATTTACAAATGCAATATATAGTAATCACAGGAAGTTTCAAAATACAAATAAGAAGAAAAGAAATAAAATCCACCTGTAATTTTATGAGGTAAATCCATTGAGTGAACCTCAAATGGGAACTTATTGTATGTGATATTTTCAATCTACTTATTAATATACTATGAATATTTTCCATATTGTTCTCTAAAACTACTTTTAACAAATGCAAATTCTATTTTATGGTTAGAGCATAGTTAACCAAACCTCTCTCTCATTTTTAATCATTATAAATAATATTTAATTTAACACCCTTGTAGTAAGCTTTATGGCAAATCCACAATCATAGAGTAAATTTCTAGCATGAAGGGCTTTTGATAAACTTTAAATGGATTCCCTTCTGAGATTAGCTTAAATGGAAGCTTTTTAGCAAAAATATACAAATAAAGAAGAATTGAACAAAGAAACAGTACAAGTAATTTACTTACTTTGCCCTTGGTGCCCATTTTTCTTTGTGAAACTTCCTTAAGAAGCTTCTCTCTGATTTAAGAAGTTCTTCCACTTCTGTCCAGGATCTCTCTCTGTATTCTGGATTGAACTGACATTGAATAAATACTATCCCTGCTCTTTTATTCTGCAACCACTTTCCTTTTTTGTTGCTATGCATCTCAGCCCATATTTCATCATGTCATTTGCCCTATCGTATTTCAGCTGCAAACAGCCTTTGCTCCCAGTCATTATTTGGAGGAGATATTTGTTTACTTTTTTCCTTTTATTGCAAAATATAATTTTATAGGTAAAAGTTTATAACTTATACATATAAGTTAATGAGGACATTTCCATTGCTCCAGAATCCTTCCTATACCCACCCTTTTCTTTCACCACCCTCATAATTATTTCCTTGCATTTTTTTATGACTTATGCTCCTCTATAAGTATTGTATACCTTTACTTAAAAACTTTATATGAATAAAATTGTAGTGTATGTATGCTTGCATGTCTTTTCTCTCTATGTTTGTCTCACCCACATTGCTAGTATCTGTTTATTTTCATTATCATTTATTTTCCTTTCTTTTTTTTCCTTGTGAAAATCAATGGTTGCATTGAAACGTTTCCTTAAGGAGGGTAGGAGAAGATGGTAGCATAGGTGAAAACCTAAACTGCTGCCTTACACAACAATTTCAAAACAACAGCTAAAAGATAAAACAGTTATCATCCAGAAGCACAGGAAAGCTAGCTGAGTGGAAATTCTACAACTAGAAGAAAAGAGGGGGGCTCATGGAGACTCAGAGGAGCTGCAAAAAGCTGAGATATGAAGACACATGCATGGAGAGGACGGGTGGCAGAGTGCCTGGCTGGTTTCCTCTAATGGGAGGAATACAGAAACTTCTGACTGCACTGAACCTTAGTTCCGACTGCACTGAACCCCAGTTCTGGTCAAAACTCATATGGGGGGAGTCCAGACTGTTGGGAAAAGGGAGGAGTGCATGGAAACCACGAAAGGCAGAGGTCTGGAGGCACATGCCTGAGTGCATGCAGAGAGGACTGACTGCTGATTGTGCCGCTGGTTTCCTCTAGTAGGAGGAAAATGGAATCTCCCATCCATGCTGAACTTCAGTTCTGACTGCACTGAACCCCAGTTTTGGGTGAGACCCTGGGGACCCAGACTCATAAGGGTTCCCGGAGTGCATGGAAACTCAGGGGAGCCGTGAAAGGCAGAGAGTTGGAGGTGCATGCACGAATGTGCACAGAGAGGACTGCAGCAATTACTGAGGGACACTGAGACCCAGGGGCCTAATATGGCAGGGTTGATGGGAAGCTACGGCTGTCTACTCAGCCCTGAGACTCTGCCCCATCCAAGCTGAGCACAGAGGCTTTTGCAATTTTGCAAGTCTTGTCTCATAAGGCTCACTGCAGCACAGAAGTTCTCCCAGCATAGACACAGCTGATGCTCACAGCCAATTGGCCTGGAGGTCAATTTCCCCCAGTGATACCAACAACAATCAAGGCTTAACTTCAACAAGGCTGTACACACAGTCCACAAAGGGATTCACTAAGAATATCCACTTCAGGTAACTGGGGAGGTGGAGCTACTGGGCCATATAGGACACCTAGCACACAAAGCTACTCAGGAAAGCAGCGAAAATGCAGAGACAAAGAAACAGATACAAACAAAAGAATTGGAGGAAAACAAATGACTGGATATAGAGTTGAAAATCACAGTTATAAGAGTTTTCAAGAATTTCCTAGAAAAGATTGATAAATTTAATGAGACCCAAGAGGAGATGAAAAAGAACCAACTAGAAATTAAACATACAGTGACTGAAATAAAAAAATATTTTACACAGACCTGACAGCAGACTAGAAGAAGGCAAGAATCAAGTCTAAGATTTGAAATACAAAGAAGCAGAAAACACCCAACTGGAAAAGAAAAAAGAAAAAAGAACCCAAAATGTGAAGATATTGTTGGGAAATGAAGTCTCCCAGGAAGTTTATTAACTATTCTACAATAAAATGTTAGTGAAAGTCTGAAAGATTTGCTTAATCACTGTAATAAATTTGTTCATTTCTTATAGTTATTTTCTTACTTTTTGCTTTACATACTTTGAGGCTTGATATTATTGCATGCAAATGTCCTTTGTGGTATTATTTTAAAACACTTAACAATATATTTAGCATCTTTTTCTGTCAGCATGTTTTCTTTTTATCTTTTCTTTTCATGATCCTATAGTATTCCAGACTTTAAGTAATATTTCATTGTAGAATAATTAAGTTGTTCTATTATGCTTTTTGGAAGTATAGTTATATTCTGCTTCCACTTTCTCACTCTTACATTATTACCTCATTTTCAACTCTATCTTTTAATTAAAATCATTTTCTTGAAAGTTGTTAATGGGCCTTATTTTAAAAAGATCACTCTAAGAAATTCTTTTTTAGCACTGGCCCATGTGGCTCATATGGTTGGAGTGTCATCCAGTAGACCAAAAGTTGGTGGGTTCAATTCCAAAACAGGACACATATCCAGGTTGTAGGATTTATCTCTGTTCTGGCCATGTGTGTGAGGCAACCAATTGATATTTCTTTCTCATATCAATGATACCCTCCATCCCTTTCTCTCTATAAAAATCAATAAAAATTTTCTTCATACTGCCAGCCATGATTCCCAGGCACCCGAGGCAGCCCTGACTGTCAGTGCATTCACCTGTCCATGGCTCCTGCCAGCTGCACCTCCCAGGCACCTAAGCTGGCCCTGACTATTGGCATTCATGGCTCCAGCTGTCCCCATTTCACAGACACACAGTTGGCCCTATCGATAGCTGCATCTCCTGGGCACTTGAGCTGGATCTCACTCATGGTGCTTATGGGATTCCTGCCAACCTGTGCCGCCAGGCCACCCAATATCCCGAGCCTGCCCTTGACTGTCAGGGTGTGCTACACTCCCACCAAGTTCACCCCACATCTCAGGCCCCACACAACTCATCCACTGGATCCTTCAGGGACAGAATAAAGGAGGAGACAAAAAGCAACCTCCAAAGGAAAGAAAAGGAAGATCACCCACAAAGAAACTAAACGAAACAGAGGCATGCAATATGTCAGAATAATGGTCATTCAGTTCATAAACTGGATGGATGAGAAAATCAACAACCTATGTAAGAATCAAGAAGAAATCAAAAGTGATAAAGCTACTACAAAACACATGATAGAAGGGTTCAACAGTAGATGAAGAGAAGCAGAGGACTGAATTAGTGAGCTAGAAGATAAGGTAGAGAAACAAGCCCAATCTGAACAGCAATTGGAGAAAAAAATTAGACAGCAGGAAGAGAGCCTAAGGGAGCTTTGGGATAAGATGAAATGAAGTAACATACATGTAATAGGGGTTCCAGAAGGACAAAAAGAGTAACAAGAATTAGAGAATCTATTTGAAAAATAATGTCAGAAATATTCTCTGATATGGGGAAGAAAAAGGTGACACAAGCACAGAGAGTTCTAAATAAGTTGAACCCAAATGACCCACTCCAAGACATATTGTAATTACAATGGCAAATATTAATGACAAAGAATCTTAAGGGCTGCAAGAGAGACACAGAAAATTACCTACAAAGAATCTCCCATTAGCTTATCAAATGATTTCTCAACAGAAACACTTCAGGCCAGAAGGGAATGGAATGAATTATACAAAGCAAGGGACTGAATCTAAGTATACTATATCCAGCAAGGTTATCATTCAAATTTGAAGGGGAAATCAGGAGCTTTACAGACAAATTAAAGGGGAAAAAAGGAATACAGGCACAAAAAGTAAAAACGACTACAAACAATTACCTATCAATAATAACTTTAAATGTAAATGGACTAAATGCTCCACTCAAAAGACATCAAGTAGCTGAATTGATAAGAAAACATGTCCCATGCTGTTTACAAGAGACCCACCTCAAAACAAGAGACTCACACAGACTGAAAGCAAAGGGCTGGAAAAATATCTTTTAGGCAGATGGAAATGAAAAACAAAAAACAAAAAACAAGCTGGGATAGCAATACTTCTATCTGACAAAATAGACTCAAAGTGAAGGCCATAAAAAGAGATAAGGAAGGACACTTCATAATACTAAAGGGATCGATACAGCAAGAGGATATAACTTTTGTAAATACTTATGCACCCAAGGCAGGAGCACCCAAATACATAAAAAAAAAAAAACTTCCAGAAGAAATCAAGGGAGAGATTGTCAGCAATACAGTTATAGTAGGGGACTTTAATACCCCACTGACATCAATGGATAATCCTCTAGACAAAAATCAGCAGAGAAACAGCAATCATAAATGACTCTCTAGATCTGATGGACTTAATTGACATCTTCAGAACATTTCACCCCAAAGTGCTAATGGGACATATTTAAAGACAGATCCCATATTGAGTCACAGGCAAAGTCTCTGCAAATTCAAGAAGATTGAAATCATATCAAACATCTTCTCAGACCACAATTAGTAATAAACTACAATAGTATATAATAAAAGGGCAATATGCAAATCAACTGAACAGCAGAACAACCAGTCATTATGATGTGCACTGACTGCCAGGGGGCAGAGGCTCAATGCAGGACCTGCCCCCAGCTGGACCTGATCACCTGATGGGGGCCTACTGGCCAACCTCTAGATCCCTTACCCTGGCTAGCAGGCTCTGATCACCCTATGGGGAACAGGAAACCAAGGGTGGGTAGTGGCCAATGTGGGTGGTGCCAGGCCAAGGCCCCCCCCTGGCAGGTGCCCCCCCCAGAGTGACTTGTGGCAGGGGGCGGGGCCAGCAAGTGGGTGGGAATGGCCAACCTCTTGGTTTGGTTTCTCCCCCTGACTGGTAGTCTCTGATTGCCTGATGATAAATAGGGAAAGGGTGGGAAAAAGGGAAGGTGGGGAGGGGAGGGTCAGCCTGCCAGGGAAGATGGCCCTGATTGCAGGCCAAGAATAGAGACCATACCCATGCATGAATTTCATTTGCCAGGCCTCTAGTAAGAACAATAAAAAAAAAATTCTAACACTTGGAGGCTCAATAGCATGCTATTAAAAATGATTGGGTTACCAAAAAGATAAAAAATGCAACAATCCAAAACTTATGAGAC
This sequence comes from Lasiurus borealis, assembly GCA_004026805.1. Lineage (NCBI taxonomy): Eukaryota > Metazoa > Chordata > Mammalia > Chiroptera > Vespertilionidae > Lasiurus > Lasiurus borealis. The sequence goes on along the minus strand of PVJN01012794.1, from coordinate 2,050 downwards.
ATAGTGAAAGCAGTCCTGAGAGAGAAGTTTATAGCTCATAGGCCTACCTCAAAAAACAGGAAAAATGGTAATAAATTATCTAACTCTAGAACTTAATGAATTAGAAAGAGAGCAACAAGAAAAGCCCCAAGTGAGTGGAAGGAAGGAGTTAATAATGACCAGAGCAGAAATAAATGATATAGAGACCAAAAACAAAAAACAAACAAATGAAATAAAGAGCTGGTTCTTTGAAATGATAAACAAGATTGATAAAATTCTAGCTATGCTCACAAGAAGCAGAGAGAGGACCCAATTAAACAAAATCAGTAATGAAAGAGGTTAAATAACAACACACCCCACAGAAACACAAAGTATTATTTAAAAAATACTATGAACAACTCCATTCCAACAAACTAGACAAACTAGAGATAATAGACATATTCCTAGAAAAATACAACCTTCTAAAACTCAACCAAAAAGAATAAAAAAATTTCAACAGGCCAATAACTAAGGAAGAAATTGAAGTAGTCATCAAAAAACTTGCAGCAAACAAAAGCCTGGGGCCAGATGGCTTCATATAGAAGTTTACCAAACATTCAAATACAAAATAAAACCTATCCTTCTCAGACTATTCCAAAAAATTCAAAAGGGGAAACCAAGATGGTGGCATAGGTGAACACCTAAACTGCTGCCTCACAATTTCAAAACTGCCTCTAAAAGACAGAACGGATATCATCCAGAACCGAAGAAAAGTTGGCTGAGTGGAAATTCTACAACTATAAGGAAAGAGAGGGGCTCACGGAAACTCAGAGGAGCTACAAAAAGAGGTTCGGAAACGTGCACGTGGAGAGAGCGGGTACCGGAGTGCCTCGATGGCTTCCTCTGGTAGTAGGGAGACACAGACTCCCATCTGCACTGAACCCCTTATTCTATAGCACTGAACCCCAGTTCTGGGTGAGACTCATATGGGGGGAGTCTGGACTGTGAAAGGAAATTTAGGGGAGCTTCAAAAGGGCAGAGGTCTGGGGGCATGCACACCACTGTCTGCAAAAGACTGCTGATAGTGCTACTGGCTTTCACTAGTGGGCTACAGACAGAGCTTCCCAACTGCGCCACTTCTAATAGCACTGAGCCCCAGTTTTGGGCGAGACGCTGGGGATCCAGACTCATACAGGTTCTGGAGCACAGGGGAGCGGGAAAGGCAGTGGTCTAGAGGCACGTGCATGCTCCTGTGCACACAGACGGCTCCAGCGATTACTGAGAGAAACTTGAGACCCAGTGGCTACGTAGTGCAGGGTTGAGTGGAAGCCAAGGTGCTCTGAGACTCCACCCCATCCAAGCCCAACAAAGAGGCTTTTGCAGTTTTGCAAATCTTGTATCATAAGGCTGATTCCAACACAGAAGTTCTCCTGGCATAGTGAAAATGCAGAGACAAAGGAACAGATCACAAACAAAAGAAATGAAGGAAAACAAACGACTGAATATAGGGTTCAAAACCATGGTTTTTCAAGAATTTCCTATAAAAGATGGATAAATTTAGCAAGACCCAAGAGCAGATGAAAAAGGACCAACTAGAAATTAAACATACACTGACTGAAATAAAAAATATACAGAGACCTAACAGCAGACTAGAGGAACACAAGAATAAAGGAAAAAATTTGAAATATAAAGAAGCAGAAAACACTCCTTTGGAAAAGCAAGAAGAAAAAATAATCCAAAAATATGAAGATAGTGTAAGGAGACTCTGGGACAACTTCAAGCACACCAACATCAGAATTATGGAGGTACCAGAAGAAGAGAGAGAACAAGATACTGAAAACCTATTTGAAGAAATAATGACTGAAAACTTCCCCCACCTGGTGAAAGAAATAGACTTACAAGTCCAGGAAGCACACAGAACCCCAAACAAAAGGAATCCAAAGAGGGCCACACCAAGACACATCATAATTAAAATACCAAGATCAAAAGACAAAGAGAGAATATTAAAAGCAGCAAGAGAAAAACAGTTAATTACCTACAAGGGAGCACCCATATGATTGTCAGCTGATTTCTCAACAGAAACTATGCAGGC
>PVJN01012793.1:0-50353 GCA_004026805.1 Lasiurus borealis | reverse complement strand
AGAACAGTACCCATTAAAGTTTAATAGTTTTAAAATTTTTCTTAAAATGTTCATTTATCATATAAATGAGATGTCCAAAAACATATAAATAAAATGAAATATTTCCATTTATGTCTCATCTTGAGATCATATTTACTGCTAATATATTTGATGAAACGAATACATATAGTGTCTGTGTGTAAGTGTGTGTGTGTGTGTGTGTGTGTGAGAGAGAGAGAGAGAGAGAGAGAGAGAGAGAGAGAGAGAGCACATGCTACGGTAGTTATTATATGTTTACCCACCCATTGAAATTCTAGGCAGTGGCTGATTATGGCCAAAGACATTTTCATTTAAAGTAAAATTTTTCAATATTTAAAAAATTTTAAGCCTTTGTGAATGCAATCTATGGTTAGAAAAATCTCTGTTGCAAAATTGACAGATACAGGTATTTCAGTATATGTTTGAAGTGCATATAATTAAAGAAAAACCTATTAGCAGATATGCTCTTAACCCAATAATAGCCATCAGGACAGTAATAACACTGGCTGAATTTTTTTACATTATGTCAGATACCAGACATGTATTACATTTGACCCTTGAACAACATTGGTTCGAAATGTTCAGGTCCACTTATATGCGGATTTTTTCAATAATTACAGTAAATGTATTTTTTTCTTCCTTACTTTCTTAACATTCTATTTTCTCTAGCTTACTTTATTTGTAAAAATACAGTATATAATACAGTTAACATACTAAATACGTATTGATTGTTTATGTAATCAGTAAGGCTTCTAGTAAAGTTTTGAAGGCATCAAAAATTATATGATGATTTTCAGTTGCTGGAGAGTCAACTCTTCCAACCTCTGTGTTGTTCAAGGGTAGATTGTATTTCTAATTTTCAAAACAACCCTGCAAAAAAAGATATTATCCCTATCTATGTATATAAAAGGCCAAGCAACTGGCTGGCCGGGGAGTAGGGAGGATGTAGCAGGTGCTCCATGCAGGAGCTGCTGAGCTGCAGTGACTTGGCTACTGCAGTTCTCAGGTGACACATCCCAGAACCAGAGAGGAGGGAGCCTGATTCCTGGGTGCGTCACCTTCTCCCAATCTGGGATCCCTTGGGAGATGTCAGAGAGCTGGTTTTGGCCCAATCCCATAGACCAGTCCAAGGGACCCCACCTGCCGGAGAGACCCTGCTCACTCCACAGATGCCCTTCGAGCTGCAGTGCCACCCCAGGTGTGACTAGCCAGGGAGGGACCAAGGGAGGTTGGCTTCAGGGTATGTCCAGGCCATCTCCCCCGGTCCTGCCCCGCCAGCCACCACCTAATTAATTTCTTTTCAATGTGCACGAATCTGTGCACTGGGGCACTAGTTACTTTAGACAGATTTTTTTAAAGGTTAAAAGTATTTACTCGATTTTACCCAAGTTAGTAAGAGGTCCAGACTCCAGAGTCTACTATTCTTTTTTATATCCTAGTGTCATTAACATAAAGCATTTATAATGGCTTTTCATTTACCAGAATATTTGAACACCCTGCACCCTGGCTGTGCCATATAACTGATTATTTCATTCCAGGAAGTTTGAACGATTGTAAATAATAATGACTTTTTCTAGTATTTCTAGGATTCATCAAAATGCCAGTAATCTTTCAGACATTAAACTTTCTCTTTTCTCTTGGCTTTTCTAGAAGAAGTTAGTGTTTTAATCATTAGGTTTTTGTATTATCTCTAGGTTTTCAATGAAGCCTAACGGATTAAAGAGAAAATGGGTTTCTATAAGTCCCAGTGGCAACTTTACTATATCTTTTTCCCCCCCCCAAACTTTAGTCAGAAATAAAAATATTCTATTCCCTAATATGAAGCCAAATGTTTATATTTCCCAGATTTTACCTAAATGTCCTTCCCCGAGGCCATTGCTGTGGAGAAAACTATTTTAATGGCCTTCATCGGGGTGTGGTGGAAATGCTCTAATTGCCTGTGCTAAAAAAACAAAGGTTTCACGCAAATTGAATTTTTCTTTTAGGATAATTGCCATTCACTTTTGTTTTTATATGCAACTGAGTGGGGGTTTTTGCAGTATCCCCTGTGGACGATAAAGTGCTGAAATAGGAGAAGCTAATAACTGCTCTGTGTGGTGATACTGACACCTTCTGCGTATTTGTCAATCTGTGTTAACAGTACCGATCAGGATGGGATCCTCATAGAGGGGCAGATAATATTTCCACTAAATCCTCGGACAGTGATGTAAGTGATATATCTGCGGTTTCCAGGACTAGTAGTGCTTCTCGTTTCAGCAGCACAAGCTACATGTCCGTCCAATCAGAACGGCCCAGAGGAAGCAAGAAAATCAGGTGAGTGAGGGACTTTCGCAAGGAAACTCTCCTAAATGTATATGACAAGGTCTTTATGTCTCTTTGGGTAAACGTGAGATCCTCTGTTCTAAAGGCTAATGTGTGTCATTTGGTAATGAGAACTTCTGGACACATTATTATTATTATTTTTTATTATATTTCGGTCTGCCTTTCAAACTTTTTGCACAGGCGAGTTTTATAGAACGCAGAACTTTCTTAGTAGATGTCTTGAAATAATAGCATTAGTTATTTTTTAATGTTCTCTATTTTGAAAAGTAATTCTGTTACACATTTATTGAGGTTAAAGTGATGGTTTTGTGAAATTTTGAATATTTTTATGTTGTGAGAAATGTGAAAAATAATACTTGGAGGGTTTTTTTCCTAGCCAAATATATTTCAGGGATTCAGGAAAATATTACTTTTTTTAAATAAGATACTCCTTATCCTCCTGAAACTGTTATAAGTGCATGGAAAAAGTCCTCAGCCTCTCAAAATTCATAAATGCAATATTTATGTTTATATAAGCATACTCATAGAGTTTATGGGTACCTGAGCTAAATTACTTTTACTCCTATGTATCAAAAAAGAAAACAACCTATAATGAGGAGACCACAACTTTTTTTCCATGCAACTCTGTAACAGGAATATAGGATTTAAAGGACAATTATGATTGTGGTCCTTACACAAACGCTTCTCTGGTACACCGGAAAAAAAAAATTTCAACATTTAGAGGATGTCATTGTTATTTATGTTTTCACAGTGTTCGTTTCCTTTCTGTTTAATTTTGTATGCATCTCTTCTTAATTTTTCTCTCCTGTTTTGTGTTCATTTGCATGCCTTCCTTCAATTTGTGTTGCTTTCCAAGGCCAAAGGGAGTAGAAGAGGGAGGGAATGAAGGGGATAAGCGTGAAGAGATAGTTCATGACGTAAAGGAAGAAAGAATTAATGAGCGTGTGAGAGGGAAAGAGATTACAAACGCGTCTAATAATGAGAAAACCAGAGACTCAGGAGACGAGGAAAAAACACAAGCTACACGTGAGCAAGGGGAAGAGAAAGAGCAGTGGAATAAAGAGGATTTGCAGGGGCGATGCTCACAAGAGGACGACAGGTAAAATACACTCATTTCTGCAGACATTCCCCTCTAGTGATGTAGTCCTTTTTCCTGCCCCTGAAAACTATTTTGCCCTGTTTACATGCGGTTTATTTTCTTGTGTTTTGCCTATTTACATTCTAATACAACTAACTGAGATGTTGGTAAAAATATTATCAAGCAGATTTCTTAGATACTTAGGATGAACGGAATCAAACTTAAGTTTCCCTTTAGTTTTTTGGTGTTTGTTGTTTTTTTTTTTGTTTTTTTTTTGGTGGGAGCAGGGGTTAAGCATGAATTACTGTAATCTGTCTCATTTGTGGAGTCAAAACCTTTGAGAAGAAGATATGAAAGTCCTGAAATTTTTTTAGCCTGCTTTATAAGAAATATTACACACCGGAAATGAATTTCTTAAAGGAGTAGAAAAATAGTGACAGGTGGGAAGCCTCGTTCAGTCTCTGGCCTCTTGCCTCCGTTTTCTGGAGGTTTCTGGATCAAATCCGAGTCCTGAGGAAGATGGCACCGCAGAACAGCTGAAGAGGGAGGGTAGATGCCCCAGGGGTCATTAGAAGGCATACCTGATTAGGCCCCTAAAAATTCATTCATTCAGGCCGAAAACCTGCCAGAGAAGGAAATTCGAACAGGGGGCAAAGGCAGGGAGGAAGCAGCAAGGCATAGAGCGACTCCGCTTCCCTTTTCATAACACAAGGCCCTCAGCACGAAGCTGTCTTTACAGTGGAGATGAGGTCAGCACAGGTCCGAGTTTCTCCAAGTACAATGATCTCAGACAGGATCGCAGGCCATGTACCTTTTGGAGGCATGGAGGATTCTGGTATTCAGTCCAGAATTTGATTTTGTACAGAGCCTGCTTGATAAGGAAACCCTATTATAAGCCTTTTTTTTTTTGCCATTAATATATCTAGACCCAGTCTCAGTGTGTGCTTTACTTATCATTAATGAGAAAGGTAATGGAGACAGATGTTGACCCTGGGGTACACAATTCTGTGGTTTGTCGGTGATACTTTTTGTCACAACTTGGTATATTGAACTATACCTGCCCTATCAAAGTTTCTGTATAACAGAACATTAGCCTAATAATGAATATTAATTAGGCGATTTTGTGGTGTGAGTCTAAACTCATTTCAGTTTGTCTTTTTTTATCTAACTTTTGATACTTACATTAGTTTATTAGTAAAGTAACTTTTGATACTTACATTAGTTTATTATTTTTCTGATTCATTGGGCATAGGATCATTTCATCATGAATTCACAGAGAAAAAGGCTTTCCAGTTTTTCCTTGGAAAGAGATAGAGTTTGCTCTCTTCCAAAAGCAGAGCAGAATGTGAGTCCCTGCTGTGTTTTCTCTTGTCTGTTCTGTAGAAATGAAAACACACCAGCCCATGGATGTTTGCCTAGAGCCAAACGCCTCTTCGGGCCTACCTGGCTTGGACAGAGGTTTAGAGAGGATTGTAACCTGAAGTTCCCCATTTTCAATATTATTTCCTTCATCGTGTTCTTCAGCAAGAGAGCACAGTATTTTGCAGGGAAAGGGGAAGATGGTGGTACATGCCCAGCGATTCGAGCCATTAGGCACAGGATCTGCCTTCAGTCACTATAGGATGCTTCTGGAGACAGAAGGAGGCCAGGCTGATCTCTCCCGGGGACACATATCCCGTAAGGTGGCAAGAGTGTCAACTGCAGTTGTTATAAGAAAATGGTGGTGTCACTAACTAGTGATTGCAACACAGGATCTTGAATTTGCTTTCATTTCTTAGAATAAAACTGACCATCTTTATTCTGAGAGGGAATAGGTTTGAGTGCTCCCACTATCATTTTGTTTCAATAATTAATAAAAATGATCATACATTGTTTCAACACTGACAACAACGTATGGTTTATACATTATTGGAATATAATCATATCCCATAATACACCATTGACGTTTTATGCCTTTTACTTATGATCCATGTTTTTATAAAAAAAAATGTTTTTCTGACTTTAAAGTATTTATAGTACTGTTACTACTTAAAGTTCCCATAGTGACTGCAGTGAACAAAATTGAGTATAGCTGCTGTTTTCATTACAGTATGCAGATCTCATGGTAGGGAGCACAATTATGTGTTTTTTGTTACAATAAGTTAACTAACATATGTCATCTGAAAGTACACGTAGAAAAGGAATATCAAAAAAATAGATTCAGGAAAGTTCATTAAATACTTGAATATAACATTTTTTTCTAAGTTGATAATATATTCATATTCAGCTATTTGTAATTTATACACATATATATATCTAGTAAAATGCCTCTAAAGCAGTGGTTCTCAACCTTCCTAATGCTGCGACCCTTTAATACAGCTCCTCATGTGGTGGTGACCCCGAACCATAAAATTATTTCCGTTGTTACTTCATCACTGTAATTTTGCTACTGTTATGAACTGTAATGTAAATATCTGATATACAGGATGTATTTTCATTGTTATAAATTGAACATAAAGCATAGTGATTAGTCACAAAAACAATATGTAATTATATATTGTGAAATATTTATTTCTAATTACAAATAAATGAAATTTTGTCTTGAATCGTGGTGTAGCATGGGTAACAGTCTTCATATGACAACAGTAAACTACATTGCTACACTTTGCTACACCGAGGAGCGGGCTGTTGGTTCCTAAGACCATGGGAAATATTTGTTTTCTGATGGTCTTAGGCCACCCCTGTGAAAGGGTCGTTTGACCCCCAAAGGGGTCGCGACCCACAGGTTGAGAACCGCTGCTTTAAAGCATTAATGATATGATGAACTCTAGAAAATAGGAAATTATATTTGCTATTTAAAATATTTTTCTCACTCTGTGTACGTCTGTATTTTAAGTTTTCTGTTCACATTTGCTGATTATATACCAAATATATGTGGTAAAGCTGGCCTCACAAAAAGGTAAGACAGAGGGAACAATTCATGTTTGTTTAGAAAATTTCTTCCGGCACAGTACTTAAAATTGGAAATGGAAATTAAATATCATCGTACGTTTAAGCCTGAGACTCAAGCAGTTTCTTAGCCTTGGTGGATGGCTGTGTAAGGATATCTCCATATCCAAAAAATGGCTCATGACACCTAAGCAAACTCACAAGGACACTTGACTAAAAATCTTAAATTTGCAGTGAAAGGTAGAAAAAGCAAATACTGAAAAGTATAGCATTGTCAAAGCCAACAATGTTGATAGATTAAACTAGATTCTTAGTCATTCTTCCAGACATAAGACAAAAGAAAAAAATTTAAGAAATTTGTTCTCTATTCATTTTTAGTTGTAAGGCATTTCTGTTTCAATTTTGTTGATTGTAATTGGTCTGTTCAGATTTTCTATTACTTCCTGATCAGTCATGGGACTTATCCATTTCTTTCAGATTGCCCAATTTGTAGCCATACCATTGTTTTGTATAGTATTTTCTGTGGTGTCAGTAGTTACTTATCCTTTTTTCATTTCTGATTTTATTTATCTGGGTGCTCCCTGTCTCCCCATGCCTTGCGCCCCCTCCCCCACCAAGGGTAAAATTTTTATTTTTGAGGGACTTCATGCTGCACATTTTCAGAGTCGCATAAGAAAGTAAAAATGTCACCCTCCCCTCATCTAGAAATAAAAAAGAAGAGCATAAAATATCTTTTAAAATAAGGACACTTGGAAGTTTGGCACCAGCATCCCAAATGAACTAGAAAAGGGAACCAAAAAGGCATTTACTGTAGATTTCAGATTCCTTTGGTTGGGGTTCTCCCCAGGTGGTATTACTATTTCTTCTCAAGATTTATATTACCAAAACAGTAAAAAAAACACAAACAAACAAAAAAACAGGAAAAAATATAAACTAGTGGTTGCTAAAACTGGCGAGGTTGCTCTCCTGTCTCTGTGCAGGCATTCGAGAAGAATCGCTGGAAACATTGGCTGACATTCTCGTTTTGTATTTGTCTCATGAAGAATAATCGTAAACATTACAACATCCACATCTTGGTTATAGGTCTTCCACTTTATGGCTTGAATGTTTCTTTGGTGTTGGTAAGATCGTGTCTGCTTTTTTTTTTTGAATGGCCATTCATTCTTGAAGTTGCCTGGTGATGGTGAAGGTGCCTGGGTAGTCTGGTGTTACTCAGCACTGCTCTGCTCAGTCTTTTCCTTGATGAGTCTGGTTGAAGGTTTATCAATCTTGTTCATGTTTTCTCAGAAAATCAGCTCTTGGTTTCATTGATCTTTTGTGTATTTTTACACACACACACACCCTCCCCACTTTGATCTTAATTATTTCCTTTCTTCGGCTCATTTTGGGCTTTATTGTCCATTTTGTAGTTCCTTTAAGTGTAAGGTTAGATTTCTCATTTGGGATTTTTCTTGTTTCTTGAGGTAGGTCTGAATTGCTATGAATTTCCCTCTTAGGGCTGCATTTGCTGTGACCCATATATTTGGGGTTATTTTGTTTTTATTTGTCTCAGGGTATTTTTTGTGTTTTTTTGTTGTTGATGATTTCATTGTTTACCAACCCACTGTTTAGTAACATTTTACTTATCCTCCATGTGTTTTTCTTTTTTCTTTCTTTCTTGTAATTGATTTCTAGTTTAATTCCATTATGGTTGGAGAAGATGCTTAATATGATTTTAGTCTTCTTAAATTTTTTGAGATTTATTTTGTATCTCAATTTGTTTTCTGTCCTGGAAAAAGTTCCATATGCACTTGAAAAAAGTTTATTCTGCTACTTTGGGGTGAAACTCTGAAAATGTCAATTAAATTCATCTGGTTTAATGTATCATTCAAGTCTGCTGTTTCCTTGTTGGCATCTATCCATTGATGTTAATGGGGTATTAAAGCTTCCTACTATGACTGTATTACTGTCAATTTCTCCCTTTATGTTTATTAATATTTTCTTTATATATTTATATGTTCCTATGTTGGGTGCATAAATGTTTAGAAGGGTTATATTCTCTTTTTTGAAATGATCCCTTTATCATTATGTAATGGTCTTCTTTATCCCTTATTATAGCCTTTGTTTTAAAGTCTGTTTTGTCTGCTATAGTATTGATACCACAGCTTTTTTTTTCATTCCATTTGCATAAAGTATCTTCTTCCATCCCCTTAATTTCAGGATGTGTGTGTCTTTTGAGCTGAAGTAGGTGTTTTGAAAACTATATATATGTATCTTTTGTTTCTTATTCATTCAGCTTTTTGATTGGAGAATTTAATCCATTTACATTTAAAGTGATTGTTAATAGGTATGTATTTATTGCCATTTTATTGTTTAAAGAGTGAATTTTATGGTATGTGAGTTATATCTTTTAGATTGCTCTAAAGAAAGTCTCTGTAAAAAAGGGGGGATTTATAATCCATGTTGTTTCCCCAATGATAAATATGAGAATAGTGTTATAAAAATGCAAATTATATTTTGTTTATGGTTTAGTTTGTCAAGTATCTTTTCTTCTATTCCAGTTCGCCTTAGGAACTATCTTTTCCTAAAATATTTATTTATCACTCTTTTTAAAAAATGTTTATATACATTTTAACATCACCATGATGCTAAAGATGAATAAACACACATCTTTTTTTTCATGAAAACATAATGATTTTTTTTCAGTCCAAAATTTATCTTTTGCACTTAAATATAATAGTTGGCCTAAATTATGAACCACTATGTATTGTGTGTTCTCGGTTTATAATTAAGCAAGCCATTCTCAGTAAGTGTTGATTATCATATTATCTTCTATGTGTGGTAGACTGTACATGTGACTTCACAGTTTTTTATGAGATCACTGAAAGTGAGAGATTTGAGATTTGATCACGTATGTGGTCTGAAGAGAAGGAACATGTGAAGATAGAATATGTGAAGGCACAGCTATTTGAGTAAGAACCTAAAGATGGAAGCTGAGCTACAGTCAGAAGCGGAGATGGATGAGTTGGCTCAAATCAGAGGAAAGGCAGATATTAAAGTAGGTCAGTCATTAGACGGGGAATTGGAAGGTAGGCTATTACTGCCTGATGGCCTTAATTTCCTCAAACACAAACAAGACAAGAATATAACAGTTTGGAAATTGAACTAGAGATTTGTTTTGAAGGTTTGTGACAATCACTAAAGGAAAAGTACTGACCACCAACAAATTAAAGGGCTGATGAACAGTCCTGCAGATCCATCTGAAGTTTGGAGACCAACAATTTCAAGAGACACTAATGTGTAAGAGCAGTGTGATCATTTCTAGCAGCACTGAGCCAACCCAAGTGTAGACACTGAGAAATCAGTTTGTTGCATTTGTTGGGGAGTGCGAGTTTTGATAAATGTGGAAGTTGTTAGAAAAATAGCCGTGGAAAGAATTGAGGATACTTAGGCAGGTATCCATTCTAGATAAGAAGGAAGAAAAGCGCAGACAGGAATTGATAGACTAGGAGACTATGGAGAAAATCCAAGAATTAGAAAACTGTATGCTGGAAGTGTAAGAGGTTTTAATTAAAATATAGTATTAAAATTTACGATTTTGTGGTGGAGCTATTCTTTTAGTTTACACATTTTAAGATAGGAGCATTGGAATAAGTAAGGTGGAATCTGAAGGCAACTGGGTTACATAAGTTTTGAAATTATTAGGCAGCTGGTTAGGTCTTTTTAATGAATATTTAAAGCTCATAGAATTGTGGTTAGATTGACAATTGAAAAGAAGACTGAAAACTCGTAAGGACTTCAGTTAATCCGTTAGTGACAGTGAAGTCATCAAATGACGGAGAAAAAGGAGAGGTATATATTAACATAGCCAGAAGTCATAAGTTATAAAGACATGTAAACTTCTCAATAAAAGAACAATCTTATATAATAAAAGGCTAATTTGCAAATCAGCCAAATGGCGGAATGACTGATCGATGTACACTGACCACATCGAAACTTTTTGCAGGAGCTGCCCCCTGGTGGTCAGTGTACTCCCAGAGGTCGGACACTGCTCAGCCAGCAGGGAGTGGGCCTAAGCAATCAATCAGACATATTCCTAGAGCTCCCACACTGCCAGGGGGCATAGGCCAGGCTGAGAGACCCCTCTGCCCCCAGTGCATGAATTTCGTGCACCAGGCCTCTAGTATTCAATAAAAGTAGCCAGTAATCAGACATATTGCACTCTATGAAGAAGAGTAAGTACTTGTCACTAGAAAGGACTTCAGGGGGAAGCAGTGTGTTCGGGGATGCACCAGGTTTTAGTGAAGACAAGATACAGGTTGAATGTTTTATTGAAGTAAACGGGTTACGAGTAAGGGTGTAGCTTTGTAATAGAGCGTTTACTGCGCTATTGCCTTCACCACATTTTCAGGGTGGTCCTTTCAGCAAACACATAATATTTCTACTGCAGTACCACATCTTATGTAAATTTTAAATTTTTTATACAATGTAATTGACCTTGTAATGTAGTCATTATTAGCAATTTCTGTTAACTTGTGTTTTTGTGGTGACTCATTATTGCTATCCTGTTACCACCCAGAAAGTCTAATTCAGAGATGCCCATGCAGGTTCCTTATTACTGATGAATCACTTTTGTTATGGATAAAATAGCAATTTATGATTATATAGATTTAAAAATGTCGATTACATTTATTTAGTTTTATAACCCACACATGAATAAAACCATATGGTTCTTAGCTTTTTCTGACTTATCTCACTTAGCATAATATTCTCAAGGTCCATCTATGTTGTTGCAAATGGTAGTATTTCATCCGTCCTTATAAAGGTATTGGGTTTATAATTATCTTTTCATTGAACACTCTTTTGTATTTATGTATTTCACAAGATTAAGAACATGAAAACAGGATCAAAGGGAGAGTAGTGCCAGGAACTGTCATCTCAGAATGGAACTAAGTTATACTTAATGCATATATCTATATATATATAACTACTGTGTTAATATGTATATATTAATATATACATATATGATAATTCTTTAATAGGTACATTTCTTTGTGTTTTTCATAGTGCTTTTATGCTCCAATTCTAGAGTGCTGATATCAAATTCTGTATATTTTTCAATGGAAAAATAATTCCCACTATACAATTTTATTGAGAGTCACTACAAGGAATTTAAGCAATTCAGTGATTAAAAAGAAATTTACCATTCATAGTCTATCACAGTGTAATCTATAATAATGAAATATTAGTATAAAAAATAAAATTAAGACAAGAAAGGAAAATGCCATTTTATGATTTATTATGTAAATTTTCGGCAGTATTATAAATATAATCTAGTTCATTAAAGATATGAATATGTACTTAGCAATTAAATTGTTCTGATACTATAATTTCAAATTTGACTGCTCCTGGAAAGTAATTTTCATGTTCTCCAGGTGGGATTAAAGTATTCTTGCTGTTATTTTTAAATTATTATTTACCTTTAAGAAAACAACAGAACATAACTAGGAGAAATTCTATATTGGTATTTTAAATAGCATGTATTTCCACATATTCCCTTTATCTCTAGCACATTTATATAAGCATTTCACTTGCTAGATGCAATTTATTGAGGTTATGTAATTTGATATTAAATCAATACATCATATATCTTGCATTGAAAGGTTGCAAATAGCTTCAAAATAGTGAAAATTTACCTCTTTAGCACAAATTTAAAACGTAAGTTTCTAGCAATGATATGGAAACAACAAAAAATGTAAGTTAAATCATGGAGAAAAGAACAAAAAGATACTGAATTACTAATATACTAAAATATATTAGTTAATATATTTTGTTTAAGAAATATGTAAATTGTGCTATAATGCATTTTATTAGTCTTTTGAATAAAATAAAATCTAGTCATTTAAACCCCTTAGAGACATGTTCATAAATTTAAATAGCTAATATTCCTGCTAGTCATAGAAAGATCTAGAACCAAATTATTTATTTTGAAAAATCTGACAATTTCCTTTTTTCTGAATTGATGGAATAGATATTTACACCTTAATTATCAGAGTTGTTGTGGAGAATGATAGACTAAAAACCCAATATTCCTTAATATACTTGGGTAAAATTTTTAATTGTTCCTCCTAACTATATAGGAACATTTGCTTTTTTTGTTCAGTTTTGATACTTTTAATCATTTAGAATTTTCATTTACATAAATTTATAAGAAAGTCTTTCAGCCCTGATAGCTTTTAAGCTTGAATTAAGGATTGCAAATTTTTAAACTTCATTAACTATGAGAACACCTGTGAGTCAATATTTCTTTATGAATTAAAAATATAATTAGATGCATTTTCTCAGAATGTTGCTACATAATAGCTTACAATAATTTTCCTGCAATGGCAAAAAGTGAATGCTTTTAATTTGCATTCAATTTATAATAAACCCTAAAAGACAATAATGGTGTTTAAATTCTTACACTTTTGGCAAAATAAATTGTGTAGGCATAACAGCTATTCCTCGTTTCCTTTTATTTCAGTAACTAGAGACCTCCCCCTTCATGCATTGGAGTGGGGGATCCCTCAGCCCATCTGCCCCCTCTCACAGTCCAGGAGCCCTCAGGGCAGGAGGCGATCTAGCATCAGGGGAAGGTGACACCCCCATCACCAGCATGAGCCTCAGGTAGCTCTGGCGGGGCTGAGGGGACCAGGCGCCACCATCTTGTGGCTGTGGACACTACCATCTTTGAGGGTGGGGCAGTCAATTAGCATATGCCCTTCTTATTGGCTGTGGGTGCCACCATCTTTGAGACCGCATGCGGGTCAATTAGCATATTCCCATTTTGTTAGACTGGATAGTTGTCTATTAAAGGAGATGAACTTTCTTTAGTGTTTGATGTATACTGAGTCATGTGGTCCCAGTATTTGCATATTTATAATGAAAATTACATACAAAAAAATGCAGTCATGATCTTTTAGATGGTTGAGTGAAGAGGTTAGGATTTTTAGCTTTACTAGAGTAAAATCTTTAAACATTCCTCCTAACTATATAGAAAGAATTGCGCAGTGTCTGGTATTGATCAACTAGAAACAAACAAACTAGAGTTATGGACCACATTTTACTCCCAAGCTCTCCCAGAAATGGGAAAGCGACAATAGAAACTGCCTACACAAATATAACTGAGACTTGTTCTAAAGGCAGCTCCCAGCATTTTCTCCAGACGTACTAAGTTTAATGTCCATGGCTCTTTCAGTCACAGTGTTCCAATTCTAGTCTGGGCATCTCACACTCAGAGTCTTGCTGGTGCCAAGCGGGTGATATAAGTGATTAAAATCAGGTTTGAGGACGAGGTAATGTTGGGAATTGTGGCCAATAGGAAAGCACGTGCTCCCTTTGAAAGGGAAAGTGTGCTCAGCTTCAACCAGTGGCTGTCACACAGGAATGCAGGCAGTGTTGTCAGATCTCTAACTCCTCCGTTAACTTTATAAACAACTCTTCAGGCTAAAGAAAATATCTCAATGGGGCAGGTCCACAGGTGGGCCATCTGTTTGCAGCTGAAATAGTCATTATTGTTGGAATAATGACCCTGAGTTACTAAAAATTCCAAGCAATCAAAACAGGAATAGTTTTCTTCATGTTGTGCTAAGTCAGGAAACTGACCATATGTTTTAGAATATCTACACTAATGAAAGAGAAAGATGCAAATTGACTATACCTTCGCAACACCCACCAGCCAATCAGAAGTGAGTATGCAAATTAGCCCAACAAAGATGGTAGATTGATTTGCATATACAGGCACTGAATGGCTGGAGGCAGGGCGTTCCGCACCACCCCAGCAGCTCTGTGGCTGTGGGCAGCATGGGAAGACGGAAAGGCAGATCCGGGCTGGAGCAAAGGCAGAAAGGTGGCTCCAGGATGGGGAAGGAAGGCCCATTCTTGCACGAATTTTCATGCGTCAGGCCTCTAGTTCTTTAATAATATAAATACCAACGTATTAGACAGAACATTATATTGTAAAAATATTCTTGTTAATGATTATTGAGAGAGAGAGAGAGAGAGAGAGAAAGAGAGAGAGAGAGAGGGAAAGAAATGATTATTAAGAGAGTGGTCTATGTTAGAAACTAAACTCTGGATCTTTGCCTCATTTACCTCAGGTAACAAGCAAAATAATAGGACGTTATATGGAATTGTTATGTAAAATACTTAACAGATATAAGAAGAAGAGCTGTGGTGGATTTTAAGTATCTAGGAGTGGAGCTAATTATAGAAATGTTAAATAAGTATAAATACATAATATGGCCCATCTGGTAAACTGTTTTTTATATTTTATGACTATTTAGATTAAAAGGATCTTAAATTAAGCTTTATTGGAATTTCTAGAAAATACAAAACAGTTAAGTTGGTTCTAAAAAGTAGTTTTAATAAAGCAGCTTTTTAAAGTTAAAAATTAGCCTGGCTATTGTTGCTCAGTGGTTGAGCATCAACCATGAACCAAGAAGTTCCTATTCAATTCCCGGTCAGGGTACATGCCCCAGTTTTGGGCTTGATCCCCAGTTGGGGATGTGAAGAAAGCAGCTGATAGATGATTCTCTCTCATCATTTCTATCTCTCCCCCTCTCCATTCCTGTCTCTGAAATCTATTTTTTTTTAGATCAAAATTAAATACTGTTGTTGATTGGTTCAGTGTTTATATGATACACAGTGAACTGGATTGAATTTTACACTTTCAGTTAGTAGTTTTAGAATTTTGGAAATACTATTTAATTTACCATTTTGTTTTTAACTCCAATAAAGTATTTAAATCCTAACAAGCATGACCTTATTATATTACTCATTGTTTGTAAATATAGATGACTTAAAAATCACCTTCCTTTTTCTAACGTAAGTGTAAATAGTAGTCCTAATTTACTTTTTACATTTATTGTTTAAGTCATAAAAAGCTTTTCTTATCTTACTTTAAGTATAATAAAACATTGTGTGAATTTAGAAAAATTCTATATATAAAGAAGGGCAAAGTCAGTTTACAGTTATGGGTACACGAAATATAGTTTATTCTTGTATTATTTGCTATTGTGTTATTTTCCACTCGAACAACTGTAAAGCTACTTTTGCCCCACACTGTATAGTAAATTACATCAATATATTTTGGAAATCTGCTCATGTTTTACCTTTTTTTCTTATCTAGCAAGTTAGATTTATTTGTACAAATTTAATTCTGCTTTCCAAAATTCATCACACTCTACATATGAATATTTAAGTTATATAAATTATATATGTTAGCACACAGTGTATATATTGGCATATATCCTGTATTTCATGGATATCTTATAATCTAATGTATTCAAGCAGGCTTACAGGCTTAGGGTAGCAATGGAACTTTAAAATTTCTGTGGAAATATTTTAGAAATAATTTGTTTAAGAATTTTCATAGAATCTAATTATGAGCAAAATAATCTACATTTTCTATTGATTGGTTATGTGGACTATTTTTTTTGTGCTTTAATCAACAAAACTCAATATCTTAAGTATTTGGGAAAATTTTTTTTTCCTTTCTTGTATTGAATTCTGAGATGTCTGCATAGCCTTAGCAAATTTTAGGTTACCTCCAGACTGCCTGATATTTGTATACATTTCCATATTTAAATGTATAATTTAAGGGAATTCATATGCCATTGAATTGATTTCCTACTTGGGCATTTATATATTTTTTATAAACATTGTATAGAATCACATCAAGGTCATAGTAAGTAGAAATGATTAGTAGTTCTGGACAGAATATGCAATGATCTTCCATTAGCATTGCTACTGAAAATTTCAGAGAAAATAGATTATGAGAAGGAAATAAAAATACTTCCAATAACTAAGGGAGTTATTCCAGTGATAGAGGGATTTCCTTTTTTTTACCCTTCTCATCTGTTGTTATGATAAGGAATATAAAAATTTTATAATAAAACCTTGATTTAAAAAAGTTCTCCCTCCTTCCTGTTGATAATTACAAAATTTTAAGTTAAAGTTTCATGGTTAGTATACAGTCATGCTGTAAACCCAGATTTATTTTAATCTACATATATAGCAGTTCAGTTAAAAAAAAAATGTTTGGCAAAGTACATTTTGCCCATAAGTTTGAAGAGTAAAGTTTGCAAATAATTTCAAAAATGTCCTAACATTCACTTATTCATTAGAAAGAGTAAAATTGTCCAAATGTTAATAAAAATAGTATTTTTAAGTAAAAATAATTAAGGTATGTTATTCACTTTTGTTTATTTCTGAATTTGACTTCTCAGTGTTCTTTCTGAAGTAAAATTCACAACACAAATAGCACAATTTGTTCTGGCCGTGTATTATCAAACTCTTCCTGACCGGTGCCTATGAGCAAATGCTCCCAGGCCAAGCTGCATAAGGACAGCTCAACCATTCTGGCCTGTCACATTACTACAGTCTCACTCCAAATGAAACCCATGGTGAATGAAAAAGTACAGTGTCCTAGAGCCTGCAAAAGTGGTATAACCTTTGTCCAGCCAGTGTGGATCAGTGGTTTGAGTATTGACCTATGAACCAGAAGGTCATGGTTCAGTTCCCAGTCAGGGCCCATGCCTGGGTTGTGGGCTTGATCCCCAGTAGGACGTATGCAGGAGGCAACTGCTCAACTATTCTCTCTTATCATTGATGTTTCTATCTTCCTCTCCCTTCTTCTCAGAAATCAGTGTGTGTATGTGTGTGTGTGTGTGTAGTGACACACCCTTATTGGTTGCTTGAATAGCAAAGCAAATGCATGGATGGATAGAAATTTTGATTGAGGTTTTCTGTCATGTTTAATAACATTATTTCAAAGCTCTCATTTTTCTCTAGCATAGTAAAGCTCTTGTATTTTTTAGACAAACATAGAGCACTTTGTGATGAGCAGAATTAATATCCAATAATTTTCTAATATATTTCCATATGTCATAGTATAAATAGCACTCAATTGGATAGTTTCTAATTCTGTTTAAATGTGAGCACTCTGTAAGACCTGGGCATGTTTTTATTTCTTCAGTGTCTCAATCATATAGAAAACAAATCAACTTATCTTTAATTCTCTCTCACCTATAAAATTCATATTTAGATCATTACATAATTTTAACATTTAAGCCACATTTAACTTTTTACCAAAACTCCAAAAAATCTGAGCTAGATCATCATTTATAACTTTAAAAAACGATTGCTTAATATTTTTGCTGTTAACCCAACAATATAAAGTATATTTATAATGATCATTTAATTCCTCAAGTTAGTTACTGACAATTTCTTGAAATACAACCTAGGAACTTTTCATCTGTGTTGTATTTCTCCACTGGGTAATTTTGAGATGTAATTCTCAACTATGATCTTCTTTCTTTCCACTTCTATTCTCTGTCAATAAAAACAATAACTCATTCTTTTTTTTTATATATATTTGTTTCAGATGTATAGTACAGTGGTTAGACAGTTACATGAAATACAAAGGGATCCCCCTGATAATTGTAGTACCTACCTGACACCGTACATAGTTATTACAATTCTAGAGGCCCGATGTACAAAGATTTGGGAAGGAATGGGCCTTCCTTCCCCAGGCTGCCGGCACCACCTTTACTCCGGCTGTTTTTACTGTGCGGAGGTCAAAAGGAATGGAGAACAGGGACAGCTAAATGATTATAATACAACAACTAAACTCAACTGCCAATATAAAAGACATACTTAATAACAAACCATTTTATAATTATATATTGTACATGTTATTTAGTTACACATATGAAGTGATCAGTAATTCCACAGTTTCCTCATGTAAGGAAGGAAGTGTAAAGGGGAGAATCTTGGGAGGTAATAGTTAAGTTCTGAGGCACAAATTCACCTTCCCGATTCCACCATTCCAGCACTTGTTACATCATCTCAGAGAGGTACTAAGGATTCCAAGTAATCTGAAAATTCAGTTATTTTAGTTTGGCTTTGTGTTTTGGCAACTTTATCTAACTGTATTGGGTTGACATTGGTTCATAAAATTATTGCATAGGTTTCAAGTGTACAATTCTATATGCATCATCTATATATTGCATTGTGCGCCCACCACCCAAAGTCCAGTCTTCTTCCGACACCACATATTGGACCTGCTTTAGCCTTTTCTACCCCTCCCCCACTTCCTTCTGATAACCACCATCCTGTTGTCCGCGTCTCTGAGTTTTTGTTTGTTTTCTCATTTGTTCATTTGCTGCTTTCAGTTTTGTATCCCACGTGTGAATGAAATCATATGGTTCTTGACTTTCTTTTGTCTGACATTTCACCTAGCATGGTATTCTCAGGATCCATCCATGTTGTTGTAAGTGGCAGTATTTCATCCTTTTTTAGGGCTGAGCAGTATTTCATTCTATACTAATATATCTATCACGTCTTCTTTATCCAGTCATATATCAAAGGACACTTCAGTTGTTTTCATGTCTTGGCCACTGTGAATAATGCTGCAGTGAACATAGGTGCATATATCATTACGAATAAATGCTTTCAAATTTGGGGGGAGGCACCCTTAAGAGGGATTGGTGGGTCATCCGTAACTCGGTTCTTAATTTCTTGAGGAGCTGTACCTGTTTACATTCCCACCAGCAGTGAATGAGAGGGGCTGGACTAGAGAGAGAACAAAAAGGGGAAAATCCAAGACTGTTGCAAAGAATGAATCAATGGGGTTTAGTGATTTGTTGGGTAACTCTATTCATTCAATAAATATTTAGCGAGTGCTTATTAAGGGCAAGACCCTATTCTATATACTTGGGATGTAGCATTGAACTAACAGGCAAAGTTCCTGCAAATATGGAACTTAACAATCGATGGATGCTGCCATTAAAAAGAAGGAATTCTTACCATTTGCAGCAACCTGGATGGAACTGGAGAGCCCTATGCTAAGTGAAATAAGCCAGTCAATGAAGGAGAAACACCACATGATCTCACTCATTTGTGGATAATAAAGAGCATTATAAACTGATGAACAAAAGGATAGACACAGTAAAGCAGTAAAGCATCAAACAGACTGTTAAATTACAGCAGGAAGTTTAAGGAGAGGTGGGAGAGATAAGAGATCAACCAAAGGACTTGTGTGCATGCGTATAAGCATAACCAATGGACACAGACACTGGGGGGCTGGGGTATGCCTGGGATGGTGGGGAGCAATGGGGAGATATGTATACATGTAACACAATTTTTAAAAAAGCCATGGAAAAAGTAAATAAATAGATGGATGGATGGATGGATGGATGGATGGATGGATGGATGGATGAGACGGATAGAAAAACATACTGGGTGCGGGATGATGCCAGCAGAAAAGGCAGTCGTGTGCGGCAGAGTCCAAGGACATGGAAACGTGGCTTTACTGCCCACAGAGCAAAATTAGGATTTGAATCCAGGAAGCAGGTGGAGATGTCAGAAGCCTCCACTTTGTGTGGCGGCTGAAATGAGCAGGGAGAAAGGGAATAGATAATGAGGTTAATCCTGATAGTCTCAAAGCTGAGGATGGAGGTGAGTGTGTGTGTGCTGGAGTCGGGGTTTCCTACAGAGCACCAAGAGTTCTAGGGCCGGGGCCGTCGGGCACGTGTGATGGAGGGTGATCGTACACAACAGCTGATGCGCAGGGCCAGGAAGAGGTAGAAAATGTCAGTGTTTCTACGTTTGGTAACTGCGACTGTTGAAAGACAAGCTGTGAGATTGAAAGTGTTATGAATTTTAGGCGGATGAAGAATAAAAGATTTTTAAAATTTTTCAATTTTTAAAAGTCAGACGAGGACTTGACATAAAGGTCATTGTAAAGTGAATACACATATTCCTATGTTGATGCATCCTTAGAGTCTATTGAAAGGAAATAAGAACAATCCATGTTATTATTGAAATCAATATTAACTTCATGTTTATTTATTTACTTTTTTAAATTTTCACAGAGAGGAAGGGAGAGGGATAGAGAGTTAGAAACATAGATGAGAGAGGGACTTCAATCAGCCGCCCCCTGCACGCCCCCTACTGGGGATGTGCCCGAAACCAAGGTACATGCCCTTGATCGGAATTGAACCCCGGACCTTTCAGTCCACAGGCCGACGCTCTATCCACTGAGCCAAACCGGTTTCGGCTTAACTTCATGTTTAAATTCAGTTTTAAAACTATTTAATAAAAGCAAGACATTAATTATACCACCTGAGATTGTTGTAAACTCTTCCCAGGGCAGCCACTTAACCTTTCCTGTTACCCTGCCTACTTTCTGAATAGAGAATTTGGCAATCAATAAATTATTCTCCTCCTTTCAGAACCCCAAGAAGCGTGAATCTAGATAAAGTTTCTTGTATTCCTAAATAAGTAAAGGAAAGAATGGATCATTTGCCAAATGACACTATGTCTTGGTATCTTAATTTTCAGCTTGCTAAGGTTGTTGCATTATTGCCATTTATTTTTGTATAATGATAATCTTTCAAAAATGTCTGATAAATTATTGTGCAGTGGAGTAACATTTTCAAGGAAAGAAAATATTGAATTTCAATATGGGAGTGTCTAGATTTTTGCCATCTGAAAGAAGATACTTAATTACCTTTTAAAATATGTTTATTTTATAATGCTGAGTTTAATTCAACCTGTGTATGTTTCTATTTTAGTTAATATAGAAACATAGGGAATGAAGGGATCTTATGATAGTTTAATGACTTTAAAAAAAAGCTTTTATTTTAGCTATAGGAAATACTTTTGAAAAGTCTGGTTCACTGGAAAAATATTAATGTCCCTCATTTTAGTATGGAATGACCCAGGTTATTTTGCTTAAGTAATCTTTCTCCCATTTAAAAAACAAAACCTCAAATAGTAACATTTTATGCTAGTTGTAAATAGTTTTGAAGAATTGATGAGCGTGTCAGGCATTACTTACATTAAATTTTTATTATGTGAATCAAGGGAGCTATAATAGTAAACGATTTTTTAAAAAGTCACGTATTTAATGTACAAAGTAGATCATTCTGTTATTTCTCAAATGCATTTTATTTAAGAATAGGATATGACCAAATGTAAACCATTGGTGGAATACACACAAAAAAAATTGCAAGTGATTATGAACTTGTATTTTTAAACCAATTTTAATATATAGGCCCAAGGATATAGTGATTTAAAATTATTTTTAAAACTCAAAATGCAAAATGGCTAAATTTTTAAATCTTCTATGGTCAAAAAGTATTTTAAAATTTACAAGAAAATGTAGTAATTAAATACATAAAGTACAATGAGATAATTTCCAAATAAAGTTTTAATAGCCCTAGCCAGTTTGCTCAGTGGATAGAGCATTAGTCTGCAAACTGAAGGGTCCCAGGTTCTATTCCAGTCAAGGGCATGTACCTTGGTTGCAGGCATATTCTCAGTAGGGGGTGTGCAGGAGGCAGCTGATCGATGTTCCTCTCTCATCGATGTTTCTAACTATCCCTCTCATCCTCTCTGTAAAATATCAATAAAATATGTTTAAGAAATAATAAAGTGTTTATACATAAATACATTAAAAAATTCCAACGTTGATTATCTATTATGTGGAATTATCAGCCCAAGTGGACCTGTACAATTATATCAACAACTGTACCAAAAGTAACATTTTATTTTCCTCAAAATTTAAAAATAGCCAGTATATAAACATAAACATGAATGATATACAACCAAATCATTTCTGTGCTGAGAGAAAAACACCCCTCCCCCCCAATCATTCTTAAGTGTATGCTAATCACAGTAACACCAACAACTGAACAGCAAAGCAGTGACTTCTAGACTAGATTGTTTTTATGTAGGGACAGAACTGAGGCTGCAGAATAAGATTTTACAACAGAAATCAGTAAGAACCTTTGTTGACAGCTCGCTGTCTGCCTTGACCGTCTGCATACGGTTGGCGGTATAACCGGAGCATGATGGGTGGTTCCTGGGAGATGGAGGGATGAGCTTAAATGAAGAAGGAGGCGGCTCTGTCTTAGGGCGGTGCTTTCTGCATCTGCAGAGGAGCTAAACCAGGGCAGCACCCGGCAGCCACACGGCCTGCTGGGAAATGTGCAGGTGCACAGGGGAGAGGAATTTAACTGATTATCGGGGATCACTGTTGTTTGCAGGCTTCAAATTAATTGACATCTACCAAGATCTGCCTCAGATCCTATTTTGTCTTTACACTCTACTTAGCAAACTGGGCTAGAAGTGGTTTTAGAACAAACATGTCTTACATTTTTTAAAATATATTTTATTAATTTTTTACAGAGAGGAAGGGAGAAAGATAGAAAGTCAGAAACATCGATGAGAGAGAGACATCGATCAGCCGCCTCCTGCACGCCCCACAGTGGAGACGTACCCGAAAGCAAGGTACATGCCCCCAACCGGAATCGAACCTGGGAACCTTTCATTCCGCAAGCTGACGCTCCATCCACTGAGCCAAACCGGTCTCGGCATGTCTTACATTTTTAATCAGCATAGCGCGTCTGAAACACAGTAGAGGTATAAGTAGTAGTTGTGAATTGGTTCATATCTTATGTATTTCTAAAACAATTTTTAGGAAGTTTTATTTTCCTCATCAGCAAAGACACTTATTGAGAACCAAAATGGTTTTGAAACGTACTAGATGCAGCTTAAAATTAAATTAGGACATAATCATCCCTACATTACTCGGAGTGTCCATTCATATAATGAATTTCTCTAATTCGCTTACTCAATAAGTCTTTCCTTAAAGCCACTTAGTGCCGAGTATCAGGTACCAGGCCACTGAAGTCACTGACAAAGTGCACTAAAGAAGAGAGCAGACAGTTGCAGTAGAGCTTTTATAGTGGAGATATAATAAAACATAGAGAACACATTGTAATTGGCATCCAAAAATTCACGATGCCAAATGTGATGCTGCCATGTCATTAGGTTCACGAAATGACCTGGGGGAAGCTGCCCAGCTGGCAAGCAGTCTTGCTACCAGAACCCCACTGCCCAGATAGATACCAGCTGCATTTTGATGCATCAGTGAAAATACCAAAACTGTAGGTGATTCTAACAGCCACCAAAACTGTAGGTGATTCTGAACAGCCAGTGAAGGCTCACCAGCTTCACACGGGAAAGTTGTGCTGCTGAGTAAGACCAGCCAGCGGGTCTCAGACTGGCTGCTGGGTCCGCTGCATCAGCGTCACCTGCAATCTTTCAGACCCCACCCCAGACCCACTAAGTCAAAAACTCTGGGAGTGCGACTTATTAAAACTCTGATTTTGTAAGCCCTCCACATATGCCCTAGCCAGTTTGGCTCAGTAGATAGAACATCAGCCTGCAGACTGAGGGGTCCCAGGTTTGATTGCAGTCAAGGGCACGTACTTGGGTTGCAGGCTTGCTCCTCAGTAGGGGGAGGCAGCCAATCAATGAGTCTCATCATTGATGTTTCTCTCCCTTCCTCTCTGAAATCAATTTTAAAAGGTATGTGTATGTGTATGTATGTGTGTGTGTGTGTGTGTGTGTGTGTGTGTGTGTATCTATATATGTATATATGAGCCACATATATATTGATTATTCTGAGGCAGTCTGAAGTTTGTCCACCCTGCTCTAAGCTAAGCAGAATTTGTGTGTGTGGTTTTTTTTGTTTTTTTATATTTTATTTATTTCTTACAGAGAGGAAGAGAGAGGGATAGAGAGCTAGAAACATCGATGAGAGACATCGATCAGCCGCCTCCTGCATGCCCCCTACTGGGGATGTGCCCACAACCAAGGTACATGCCCTTGACCAGAATCGAACCTGGGACCTTTCCGTCCACAGGCCGACGCTCTATCCACTGAGCCAAACCGGTTTTGTCCAGAATTTGTTTTCAGTACTTACGGTCAAGTGTGGTGCCTAAGAGCCTGCGTTTTTGAATCCTACGGGCCTTGCTAGCAGTGGCACCAGGCATAGTCCATGCCCTTTCTGCGTTATACCCTTCTGTTCCTATAGTAAGTTCCTCCCTCATAAGGTTATTCTGAGGATTATTTCAAATGCGGCACAATACATGTGAAGGTCCTGAGGTGGAAACGTGCTTGCCATTTTTGAGGAGTTTAGAAGAGGCTGAAGAGCCGTTTGTAGAGGAAAATGAGGTGAGGGGAAAGAGAAACACAGGGCCAGGTCTCGCAGATTTACAGGACCTTGTGAATGAGGGTGGGTTCCCGGGCTCCCGTGGAGGAAGTGGCATTTGCGAGGGGAGGCGTTTGCTGTTTTGTTATGGAGGGGAAGGGAAGTGATAGTGGGCAGAAGCGAGTCATTCATACAGACAGTCGGGAGATAAAAAATTCTTCTGATAACTTCTATTTTATGGATTTTGGGCTTTACCCAAGTACAATGAGAAAACATGGAAGAGTTTTAGAAGTTGAAGGACATAATCCAATTTATGTTTTAGAAAAAACGACTCTGGCTGCTATTATAATGGAAAATAGAGCAGGGACAATGAGGATGTATTGCAGTAAAGTAGACAAGAGTAGCATGGACTTGGGTGGTAAACATCCGGAAGGGAGACGTGGCAGGATATACATATATTTTAGGGTTAGAATCTGGTGGTTCTAATGATAGATTGAGTGGATTGAGCGTGGGGATAAAGGAAAAGGAGACGTCGAGGGCACCTCTTGGATTTCCAAATTAAGCCACTTGGTGAAAAGTTATACTCTTTACTGAAACAGAAAAGACTAAAAGGAATATATTTGATTTGGGACATCTCAAACTTGTGAAATCCTAATCCTGTATGACATCTGAGTGGTTATAATGAGTAGGCTATTGGGTAGACAGTAGTAGACTTATATATTGTTGGTGTGTGTTTGTGTGTGTGTGTGTGTGTGTGTGTGTGTGTGTGTGTATGTGTGTATACATTGATACAAATATGGCGTTTATATCTTCTGATAGCTTCCATTTTCCCATGAAATACAAAGAAAAGTTATCCTGCTGAGAGGAAAGCAAAAGATGGAGGTGTGAGTAGCATGAAGGAGTGAGGTGGCTATTGTGGAGTGAGTGGGAAGTAGAGTAACTTTAAAGTCAATAACAGTGAATTATAGTAGAATCAGTGTGTCCTGCTGATATTTTTTTCGACAATGCTCAAACGAATGCTTGTATTATAGTTGAGGTGTAGGCAGAGAAGAAGCACATGATAGGAGTCACCAGAGGGCTATGCCAGTTGGATGTGTACAGAGAGGGATGCTGAAATGTTGAGAGTGTTTGCAAAAGAGTCATTGAAATGATGGGCTGTGAAATCTAAGTTAAATGTAAGATAAAGGAGCTGATAATTTGGGAAAAAGTATGGGAATCAAAGTTATCATATTGGAAGATAAGGACACTTGATTAAATGAGCTAGAAATAAAGGAGTAGGAAGCCTTGTAGCAACTCTCTGAATACAGTTGGGGTATATTATCTCCATCTTAGGTAATGGTGTAACTGAGGAACAATTACTCAAATAGTGCAGCTAAATCGTGAATGTGAATCTCCTGGTTAAATTCAGTTGACTTCCAAGTATATAATTATTTTTCCTACTAGGCATACAAATCATAAAAATATTCTTAGTTCAAGATTAGGAGTCATTGCCCTTAACAAAGTGGAAATCGATATTCCCAAATAAACATTAAAATAGAAAAAATGTTCATTTTAGAATATATGTCTGCTTTATCTTTATAATATTTATTTGCTAAGTATTATTTTATTGCTTTATATTTTCACTTTAAATGAACTTATTTTGTTTTGAGTTTTAATTGTATTGTAGTTTTCATTTTTAATATTAAGCTTAATGTTTGTCAGTGTTATCATTTGATTGCCTTTGTAAGGTTTTGCATTAGTCCATTTTATTTACAGAACAACACTAATTTCATAATTAACATCAAGGGGAAATATAATTTACCTAGGGGAAAAAACATTATTTCAAATGTTTTTGCTGTAATCTAAATATGTCATTTAACACCAGTTATCTAGAGCAGCATTGTCGAATAAAAAAATATGAGCCACATATATGAGTTTAAATCTTTTAGTAAGTACATTAAAAAAAAACACAAGTGAGTAACTTAATATACTTTTTATGTTACTCAATACATCCAAAATATTCTCACTTCAGATATTCATGTATGTAAAAAGGTTAATGAAATCTTTATTTTTGGAGGGGTATACCAAGGCTTCTAAACCAGTGTGTACATTGTACCTACAGTGCATCTCCGTTTAGATGAGGCACATTTCAGGTATTCATCAACCACATGTTGCTAGTGCCCACAGTATTGGACATTGCAGATCTAGACGCTTCATAAAGTGTAATTCTACAGAGTAAAATACTCCGAGTCAGGCTCTTTGTCTATTTCTCTTGAGAGAAGTATGGTTTAAGAAATCTTGTTTAGGAAAGATATAGATTTGTTGGGAAGAAGAAAGAAACACTGGTTGTTTTTTGTTTTGTTTTAAAGCAAGTCTACTATCAAATTTATACCAAGTTCTGGTCTTTTTTAATACAACAATCTGGTTGGTAATTCTATCTTTTAAACTCAACATTTTTCTATTAAATTTTTATATGTGACTATTTATAAAATATATATATATGGCATACTTGTGTTTATTTATATAAATTAGACTTTAGATGACTGATGGTAAATAGTTGATAGTTTCATTATATAATAATCTATAGCATAATCATTCATAAAGTTCTGAGGGTTTATGATTTTTATTTTGGAACATAAGAATTTAAAATACGAGGATTTAATTGTGTAGAACATAATAAATGTTACATCTTAAATGCACATTTTTAAATTAAAAATTTAGTGTCTTCATTTACTATCAATTAGCAACATTGTTTTTAATAATTGAATTAAAATTTATTATACAAATATTTAGTGCAATATAAAATATCAACATATTTATGATGAGCTTATAATTGAATATTGTAAGACATGTCGAGGTGAAGAAAAATACCTTGTTTTTATATTTGTATTTGTACATTTAATTCATTATTTAGTCATTCAAACATGAGTTTAAGAGCAGTGGCAGGTTATGTTTATTAAAGGAAAAGAGCTTATAACAGGTAAATATCCATAAAAACAGAAGTGGCCTGTAAATATGCTAGGAGAAGTCTGTTTGAGACATGATATTTACATATTGCTTACTCTATCTCACTCTCTGTTCATCTTTATTATTTCATTATGAAGAATAGGTTCATTTGAAAATGGAAGTATATTAGTTGCATAAAGTGGCTAATTTTAAGGGAAGTAATAATAGCCTTGAATATTATTGCTGTTAGTTTTCAGCACAAACTTGAGAAAATATTACTGTCATGTTTCATGTGAACACTTTTGTCACAGTGTGTCCAGGGTAAGTGTCCACTCCTTTCTGATGGCCTCTTCACGGGCTATCGTTATGTCTCTAACCTCACTGAGCATTTTTATCACATTTGGCTAAAGCAATAATTCAGCACTTAAACTGGCCTTCTTTCCACGCAGAAAGGGCCTTATAGGAAATTCTAAGTTTGGGAGGGTTTTCAGGAGGAGGATCTGTAACATAACAAGACCTTCCCATTGAACTCAGTATTTACCAACCAAACAGCAGGGTAAGTTTATTTGCCTGGATTGTGTGTAGCGTATCATTTAGTGCCAAAAGTGTATAACTTTTTTATTCAGTACTTAACACAGTACCTATAGATAATAAATATCTGTTTAATTTACTTGTATAAGCATTAATAATTATTAGTCATATGTGTAACAAGATCATCTCAAAAACATTTTCATTGAAATGCATCTTTTCAAGTTTGAAATGATCAAAGGTATCTTAGTTATTCACTCATATGAAGTCTGAAGGACCATTTCTTTGAGGCCACTGACTACACTGCTTAGAATAAATCTAGCAAGTGTAAGTGTTTATTTTTACTAAAGCCTCAAAGTCCCCATGTAATTGTAAACATATATAATAGTTAGAGCTAACATTTAGCCTGTGTTAAATGTTGTATTGACGTGTGTCTTTTTCATTTAATACTCACCACAATCTTGTGAGAGTTATTTTGTTAGATTAATTAACTCATTTATTCAACAAATACTGTACACCTATCATGTGGCAGGCATTATTTTAAAACCTGGAATTTCACAGTGAACAAAGAAAGCAATGAAGCTTACATTCAAGTTGGAAAGATACATAATAAATATGTGAGAAAACTAATGCTCAGAGCAGGTAAAGAAATACTATCAAGGTCATGAACTCTTGAATGATGGAAATAGGATAGAAACCCACGTTTGACTTACTTAGAACCTAAATTTAGGTTTTTACCTCTTGATAAAATTGTCAGGTTTTGTTGCCTTCAATAGATCAGATAATAGTGTTGAGCTGCTTATATACCAAAGATTCAAGTATAAAACTTCTTCTGTGAGGGACTGTGCCCTCAGCCTACGAGAATTTGAAAACTAGAAGAATTATAGGAGCCACCTGCCCCTGGTCTCTATCCACAGTTTCACTGTCATTGCTTGTTCCCTGTAGTCAATCTCGGTCTAAAAATATTAAATGGAAAATTCCAGAAATAAACAACTCACACGTTTTAAATTCTGTGCCATTGTGAGTAGTATGATGAAACTCTGTGTCTTCCTGCTCTGTCCTGCCCAGAACAGGAACCAGCCTTTTGTCTAGCATATCCATGCTGTATATTGCTACCTGCCCTTCTATTACTTAATAGCCAGCGCCTTAATCAGATTG
Source organism: Lasiurus borealis (assembly GCA_004026805.1). Taxonomy (NCBI): domain Eukaryota; kingdom Metazoa; phylum Chordata; class Mammalia; order Chiroptera; family Vespertilionidae; genus Lasiurus; species Lasiurus borealis. Next base: position 21,371 of record PVJN01012793.1, on the reverse strand, counting down.
AAGTCTGGAAGTCTCATATTCAGATAACTTTAATTTACTTAATCATGGCCCCACAGAGCGAAAGTTAGTGATGCTAACTTAAAGAGAAGCGGTAAAGTGCTCCTTTATGTGAAAGGGTGAGCATGTATATAGAGGGTTTGGTACTACCCATACCACAGTTTCAGGCACCTACAGGGGGTCTTGGGACATATCATCCATCTATGGATAAGAGGAGACTACTCTTATTTCATTATTCAAGTATGAAGAATTAGACCTACTTTAAATATAATTTGTTTCTCTTTGAAGCATGTTGCCAGTAACTCTCTTTTAAAAATACCGTTATGAGGGCAAACAATGTAAAAAAAACCAACAACGATCCTATACAATCATTTTAATGATTATGCCAACCAAAAAAATTAAAAATATTGATACCTAGAGAAGCATGGCTTTAATCTCAGCATTCTCCCTGTGTATTTTGCTTTGTTTATGTAATGAGATAAAAAAAAAAAAAAGACAAGACTTGAGAAATCCCTAACATTGGGAAAGATATATTTTAGCTTCAGAAAAATCTGCCAATCTTTTATTATTATTGTTTTATATCTGTCACATTTATAATAATAATATTAGGGAAAACCCCAAACACCCTGCAGTAGACTTTTAAAAAATGGTTCACTTAGCTTCCCGATGTTAGCTCTAATTCCAGCGGACTTCCTGGCCTGGGAAGAGCAGTGTGCCTGCTGAGGCACCGTTCCCGAGCAGGGACTCACTATCTCTGCAGGACTGAAAGACTTAGAATCTGAGAAGAAGAAAAAAAATAAGTTTAGACTTCTAACAAGCTGAAGGCCTTCCTTTAAATGGTTCCAAAAAACACTCAGTGTACTGGTATCTGACCAAGGCCATCTTGTCAAAATATTACTGCCCTTACAGTCATTGAAGGAAGTTACTGTCTTTTGGTTCATTGTGGTTTCTGAGTCACATGTAAAACCAACTTGAGTAATGATGACTGGAACTTTGCCTATGGCACAAATTAACAGAGGATTTTAGCCATAAAAACAGAGTGGTTGAAAGTACCTTCACAGTGAGCTTCAGCATCCTCCCACGCTAGGTTAGGAAAATGCTGTCCAGTGAGTAAAAGAGACTTTTCTGGTCAACCATTAGCAATGTGGGATTTAGTAGAATGACTAAAATTCTATGTTGTCACAATTTCTTGCCTTTAGAAATTGTGACAGCATAGTAGAATTTTAGTCATTTCACAAGCTGTTGGGGAATAAATTTTGGAGATTACAGGCCTTCCTGGTACTTCTTAAACTATGCTAGCTAAGCAGTGACTCCCCCGACTACTTCTCACCATGAGACCAAGACCTGAGAACCTCACACATGGCTTCGATATTAACTTTCTAAGGTCGTGACCCACAGGTTGAGAACCGCTAGCAGGGTTGCCTAAGACCATAGGAACACAGATATTTACATAACGATTCATTAACAGTAGCAAAATTATAGTTATGAAGTACCAATGAAAATAATTTTATGGTTGGGGGTCACCACTACATGAGGAACTGTATTAAAGGGTCTCGGCATTAGAAAGGTTGAGAACCACTGCTTTAGACAGTAGCTGGATTTCTTACACACACACACACACACACACACACACACAGAATATGCCAGAATTAAAGAAAGGGCACTTTATAGTCCAGACATCCACCCAATGACTGGAACTGGTGCAAACAAGTATGAGTGGTAGTGAGAGGTGTTCCGTTAGCTCTTGGCACCTGCCTCCGGGAAACAGCAGAGGGAAGGAAAAAGGAATTAAGCCTTGAAAGGTTCTCTAATGTTTGGGAGGTTGGCCAACCTCATTGGGTTTTTCCTGCCATTATTACTATCACCTTCTACCTTCTGGGCCCTACAATCCCTCTCTAGCACACTTCCAAGATATAAGTGCTTCTACTCTAAAATTATGTCTCCTTTCCATCCTTAAGTATCTTCTCTGTTCCTGTGCTGCGGTTCTCATACTCCACTGTTATTAGTTGCTAGGCCCCAAGTATCTCTAATCACAAAATTCTGAATCACAGTCTCTAATTCCTGGGGTGAGTTCTCTTCTAACCACCTTCCAGCTCTCTAACAAGAATATAATGAAATTCTTGTTTGGACAGGACTATATATTTTGGTTACAGTGCTACTCACAAACTCAGAATTTGTCTTTCCTATTTATGTTAACAGCCAAACACTTGGATCTGTTCATTCAAATCTCTACTTAACACTTCGAGCCCTGTGGCCTGTAATCTTCATTTAATTTAATCACATACTTCTTTAACCCCTGATATGCTATTTAAGTCCTTGGGAAAATATTTACAAATATTTTACTCACCTTTCAGTACCTTTTGCCTAATGACTGACAAAAGTAGATTTGCTTTTTAAAAAAAACTTTCAGCCGAAACTGGTTTGGCTCAGTGGATAGAGCGTCGGCCTGTGGACTGAAAGGTTCTAGGTTCGATTCCTGTCAGGGGCATGTATCTTAGTTGCGGGCACATCCCCATTGGGGAGTGTGCAGGAGGCGGCTGATCGATGTCTCTCTCTCATCGGTATTTCTGGCTTTCTGTCCCTTCTCCCTTCCTCTCTGTAAAAAATCAATAAAATATACTTTAAAAAAACTCCACAAAACTTTCAGGATAGCCTAGCTGAGATAGCTATCAATTGGTTGGATGTCAACCTATGAACCAAGAGATCAGGGTTCAATTCCGCTCAGGGCACATCCCCAGTAGAGGTTGTACCAGGGGCAGCTGATCCATGATTCTCTCTCACCATTCATGTTTCTACCCCTCCCAGTCCTTACCACTCTGGAATCAATTAAAAATATATATATATATTTTAAAGTAATTATTAAAAAATCAGGATACAACTTTTAATAACTATATGGATGTGATAAAATAGATCACTTGCATTGGCAATTTTATATATTTTACTTTTAGAATACTAAATATGTAGTTTTTCATTGTTTTATAAAGCAAAAATTAGAAAATGTGCATAAGACAGAAAGTAGAAATGTAGAATCTGTGTCTCTTTCTGAAACTGAGTATCCTGTATCAACACCCAGTATTACTGTGTAGTGAACTGGTTTAGCTTGAAAGCCAGGCTGTGCCTTTGGCCTATGGAATGATCTGTGTGCGTTGAATGATTTTACCTTTGATTGCTCTTTTTTATTTATTTCATTTGTTTCTTTCTTTTAATTTTTTTTCTTACTGCCAATACCTTTTATATTCATTTTCTGGGGAAACAAAATAGAAAAAAAGGACATTTTTTAAAAGTATAATTACCAACCAGAGAAAATTAAAACTACTGTTAGGACACTGTTCCCAGTGTCTTCATCTAGATTTTTTGCATTTATACTCCCCACTCCACTAAGAATATAAAACTTTCTCAACAGACAAGTTACTTTTCTTCAAATCGCCTGTTCATATTCATATTCCTTTTTTTTTAAATATATTTTATTGTTTTTTTACAGAGAGGAAGGGAGAGAGAGAGAGAGCTAGAAACATTGATGAGAGAGAAATATTGATCAGCTGCCTCTTGCACACCCCCTACTGGGGATGTGCTCACAACCAAGACATGTGCCCCTGACCGGAATCGAACCTGGGACCCTTCAGTCTGCAGGCAGATGCTCTATCCACTGAGCCAAACCGGTTTTGGCCATATTCATATTCTTACGCAGGTGACTGCTTTATCATCTCAGGAATCCAGGTTTCCCAGACTACCTAATTTAGCGAGATGCTTCTTTCTTTCTTTTTTTTTTACCTGAATTTCTTTGTTTCTCTGTGTGGGCCACTGAAGAGCTTCTGGCAGTTGAATTTGTCTGTGTCCCCTCGCGTTAGGGTGATTGCTTATGTAGTATGTGTGGCAGCCAAAACTAAGCTCAAATATCTGCTTTCCCCCTCCCTTTCTCCATGTCAGGAACATATTTTTTGTCAATAAATATTTATTTACAACAGCATTTTCAAAGGTACATTCTATTTTATTGATGGTCATGACTTATTCAGACACCCTCTATAGCTGGACGTTTATGGGGTTTTCCCGGGTGTGTTTATTTTGCCATTGTAATCAATGCTCCATAAATATCATTCTTGCTAAATCTGTACATGTTGCTCAGATTTTCCTAAAACGTAGAACTGGCAGGTTAAAAAGTCGGCTTCTTTTTCCAAACATTTGCCACATCGCCCCTCAGAAATCTATCCCTGGACCACCAGCAACATTGGAAATTTATTCTGATACTAGACCCTTTCAAACTCTGTCTTTTAAAGTAATTGGTAATGTAATGGGCCTTTGCTTTTTTGAGCACAATGAGCATTCCAAATGACACCCAGGTTTGCAGAGTCTTTGGGTGTTCTGGAAGTATTCTATAAATCAAGAGCCCCAAAACTTTAAAACGTGTGGTTGATAGCTTGTTTGCTTTAGGTATAGGTGGTAGTAAATTAAGCCAATAGTGATGTCCTCCCATCAGTCTCCCTCCCTCAGAACAGCATTCCAGCGCAACTATTTATAAACTCATCCCTGGTGATCTCGAAGTTTCAAGGAGATGAAAAGTTAAGACCCATCTTAACAAAACTTCTAACAACACTTTCTTGTTAGAGAATGCATTATCCAAGTGGCTAGGTTGAAGAGAGGTGTACTTCCTTAAAACCAAATGGTAAAAGGTTAACCTGCACGCTGATTTATCATTCCCATTTAGTATTTTATTGTGTCCCGTTGGATTTTGGCAAAGTTTTATATGCCCTTTATATCCAACCATGAAAATTTAAATGCAGAAATGACAAGGTCCAGTAAGCCATCTTGTGAGTATATCTTTGACTTCCCTGATAGGTAAGCAGGTGGGTTTTTAGAAATGTCTGTTTGGGGTACAAATTCTTACATAAAAGGAACTCTAGGTTACTGTGACTATGGGCCCATGTTGTTATTTTCAAGGCCTTTGCTCAATCAGAAACTTTGCTTTTTTCTATGCCATGCCAGGCCTTTTCTGCTGGCAGCGTTCTATGAAACTCTTATGTTGCTTTCTGTTTATTTGCCTGGAGTCTCTGGAACAGGAGATATCTTAGAGGAGCAAAGCATTCACTAGTTAAAGAGGATCTTATAGACATTCCAGTTCACGATATTTAATGGATGCTTAATGGATGATGATGATGGTGGTGGTGGTGTTATTGAGAAAGAGGAAGAGAATAGTTTTGGGAGCTCATATGTCTGGCATTCTGCTTAGTGCTTACTTATGTTTTCTTTTTTCTTTTCTTTTTTAAAGGAAAGAATCTGTGAACTTTATTTTTATTTATTTTTTGTATATCTTATTGATTTTTTTACAGAGAGGGAGAGGATAGAGAGTTAGAAACATCGATGAGAGAGAGACATCGATCAGCTGCCTTCTGCACGTCCCACACCGGAGATGTGCCCGCAACCAAGGTACATGCCCTTGACCGGAATCGAACCTGGGACCTTTCAGTCCACAGGCCGATGCTCTATCCACTGAGCCAAACCAGTTTCGGCTACTTATGTTTTCTTAGTTGTTAAACAAGGAAACCAAATTCCAGAAAGGGAAGCAACTCTCCCAAGATCAGTCTCGAAAGCCAAAGAACAAACCAGAATTCATGACCCCTAGTGTAGTTTACTCGCCCTTATGTAATGCTGGCTGCATGAAAACAGTTTTATATGTTTTAATCTCAAAATGTTTCATTTTACATTTGTAATTGCAAATATTTATATCAATGCTGTTATGTGTTTATATAATACATGTGTAACCTTATTTTATCTCAATAGATAAATATCCCTAATAATAATTATTGTAATTCCCATTTATTGTTTACTTCAGACATATTATCTCTATTATTGAAAATAAGGAAGGAAAATTCTAATGTTATAAATTAGAGGAAGCAGAGACTCAGAGTAGAGCAATGAACTCTTTCAGAAAAAGCGAAGTGGAGATTCAAGCCCATGTCTATATACCCCGAAAATGTTTTGTTTTTGTTGCTTATTAAAGAATAGAAAATCAAACAAGCTTGAAAATGACTGATTTGGGTTTTATAGAAGCAATACACTGTTCTCTTTGCTTGTTTCTCTCTCTCTCTCTCTCTCTCTCTCTCTCTCTCTCTCTTTCTCTCTCTCTCTCTTTCTTTATGCCTCCTTTTTTGTTGAAACTAATGTGTATTATTTTAATACACTTTGCTGTATTTTTTTTTTGAGCCTTTCCCCTCTTAAAGCTTTGGGGAAAGTGTATATACATTAATAGAATTAACAAGCTGTCCTATCCTTTTAGCAGACTTTAGGATAGAGAAAAAAACATTTTGTTCACCATGACCAAGAGGTTTGAGTAGAGATTAGAGCTCACTCAGTGGGTTAGTTTTCTCATTTTTATCCTTTAAATGATGTATACGTTTACTTCTAATGTTTTCTGTTTGTAATTCTGTTTCTATAATTAGGTGTCATATGTTCAGATTGGTCAGAATGAGAGTGAACTTTCTCATCCTAAGCCAGAAAGTGCTGACACATAAACGAGTGCCCTTCTTTCTGCCAGTCAGGCCGCTTCCTCCACATTCTCCCAGGTTGATGGGGCTCCATGGGTAGCCTCCTTCCGCATCCTTCACCTCCTTCCTCCACCTCCTGCCCCAGGCAGGCAGCGGTCCCGAGAGAACCTGAGTCCTCTCTCTGACCACTTCCATCCGCGAGTCAGTCCCACAAACCAGCAGTCAGCTCGCATGCCTCCTGGACTCACTGATTGCTTCCTGACCACCGTCTAGAAAGCGGATAATGATTTTTCTTTGCCAAATGAATGCAAGAGGACAATCTTTTTTTTTTTTAATATTGACTTAGGTCAATAAATATGAAACTATAGGAAGTGAAATAAATTATTCTTAATTCAAAGCTAACGAAAGCATCAATCCCTGTAAGAAAATTTCGCTATTGCTGGATAAAACTTCATTAGGTTTTCCATAAAGTGAAAAAAACTTGATTTAAAGGGCCACTCTTAACCATGGATGCTGTGATTTTTGCCATTTTTTTTTGTTAAAATGTTCCCACTCCATGGAATTTCTCTCTGAAGGCAATAGTGAATCCGTAGGAGGGGCCTGCTTTGGAGACGCCCTCCTGAGGCTGCACAGCTGCCTCGAAGCATATTTTCATAGCGGGACCGCCCACTGCCTTTCCATGAATTTCTTCTCCCTCTGACCACGCAAACGGGTGTCTTCTCTGACACCAGAGATGAAATAAATCCGTTATCCATCGTTGTCATGTTAAGGTTCGCCCTGCACAGGAAGGCCCATTCATGACCCTGGTTGTTTGCAACATGGTAACCCTCAACAGATGCCCCATAACATACGATTTCATGACAGCTCAGACGTGTCCTCTAAAAATACCTCTTTCTGTCTTTTCCCCTTTTCACTCTCCTCTCCGCTCCTAACACGACCCATCGGCCTACAGTGTCTTTACCTCCAAAATGCAAAGCAGACAAGCGGGCGCCGCGGGCAAGCACATGACCAAGAGCACGAGCATCAGCGGGGACCTGTGCTCGCTGGAGCGGAGCGAGGGCAGCCAGTCGGACACGGCGGTGGGCGCCCTGGGCCCCGGCGGCCCCGGCCACAAGCGGCGCTCCAGCATCGGCGCCAAAATGGTAGCTATTGTGGGTCTCTCCCGGAAAAGCCGCAGCGCCTCGCAGCTCAGCCAGACCGGTAGGCCTCTTTCCGTTACTTTTGACCTTGCTCTCTGAGTTGTCATGCGAATGCGCATCCTTTTGCAATTGCTCTGCTTTCAGTGCAGTCACATGTGGACGCGCCTGCAACCTGTTGCAGAGGGTCAGGGGCGCTTTAAGCGAGGCAGCCAGCGCCTCTGACCGTGGAGCCGTGACTTTGGTTTTCAGGGATGAACCTGCCTCCAGGTGGACCGTGGCCGCTGTTCTGGCCACGTCTTGAACGTCTTTCTTCCTCGCAGGGTGGAGCTGAGCCGGGTACCCCCCCTGAGGGCCCGTTGGCGGGTCCTCCATAAAGATGATGCTCTGGCCTGGGAGCGGTTTGCTGTTCTGTAGCTTTCCCAGGCCGGAGCCAGCCCGGCTAATTCCCCGTTCCAGCCAGACACAGCGATGAAGATGCCACCTCGTGTTTTGTGCGAATATGATATCTTTTTATCGCCGGCAGCCTAACTTCCTTTTCAGTTTCTGAGCAGCCGCCACCAGGGTCTCCGTTTCCTCGCTGCAGTCCATTTCCCCGTTAAAACTTCAAGCAGCGGCGTTCTCCTCCGGCAGCAGGGATGCAGGGATGTTCTGCAGGATGATGCTCTATCCACGGGGAAGAGAGTCAAAGCTTTGCTGGCATTTAAAATCCAGTCGCTAAGCCACAGCTACCAAAATAAATTAGATCACAATGAACGCTCCGACTCAGGAAAGCCTCTGCGAGCAATTAAGAAATCTGTGAGTCAAAGCGATGTGTTTTTTTTCCAAAGGATGTTGATAATTAAACGTTAACTCCCTGGTACCGTGGAAATAATAGTGTGTATCTTCTAACTTAACTCGCAGACAAAAGCGTGTAATGTGGTGTTTTCTTTCACAGCAGATAAATTATAAGCAAATGGATTAAGTCTCGTTTGTGTTTGAAAACCGGGGTTCTTATACACAAAAGTCAAGGTGAAAATGGGCAACACAAAAATATGGGAAAGATGCGTTATTCCCTGGACCCGGCGGATCTTGATTTTATGAACCATGATGGCGATTTTGGAATTTGAGCCTTATGTAACGATATTGTATTGAAATAGTTATTGGGTGGTATTCCTTATCACCTGGTTGTGAGTCACTATATTTAATATGATTGTTCCAAGAATTTTTCATTTTGTGTTTCAAAGTGTTATTTTGCATTTTAATATAGAAATAGAAATTTGATTTATGAACATAAAGATCATATTTAAATGATTTTTAGTTGCTAATATTTATATATAATTAACTGTTTTAACTGGGTTGTGCTAATACGATAAATGTTAGCCTTTGAAATGTTTAATATATTTCTCTGGAAGAACTTAATTTATTGCACTTTTCTCTTTAAAATTGATAAATATCTATACATCAAAAACTGCTCTAAAATAAGGTTTATTAATTTGAAAAATTACGAACCTAAAACAGACAATAATAAAACTACAAGAGAATGTGTGGTATTTAAGTAATTGATTCCATAATGAATTTAATTGTAAGACATTTAGAAGAAGTCTTTAAATTTTATTAAAATACGTGCTTTAAGGTTTTACAGCATCAGCATATAAACAGAAATGCAATTTTAAGGTAAAGGCTTGTTTTTCATTATTGTTAATACCTGAGAGTCTTTTTCCATTGATTTTTTTAATATATATATTTTATTGATTTTTTACAGAGAGGAAGGGAGAAGGATAGAGAGAAACATCAATCAGCTGCCTCCTGCACACTCCCTACTGGGGATATGCCCGCAACCAAGGTACATGCCTTTGACCAGAATCGAACCTGGGACTCTGGAGTCCGAAGGATGATATCCACTGAGCCAAACTGGCTGGGGCTTATTTTTGTTTGTTTGTTTTTTTAGAGAGAGAGAGGTGGAAGGAGAGAACCAGACAGAGAGAAACATCAGTGGGAGAGAGACACATCAACTGGTTACCTCCCGAATGCACCCCAACCATGGTCCAGGAAACAAAACTGCAACCAAGGTGTGTGCCCTCGGCTGGGAATTGAACCTGAGACCCTTCGGTGCAAGGGCGATGCTCTAACCACTGAGACACACCGGCCAGGATGGGAAAGGCCATCTTTAATGAAATCTCCATACACTCTGAATAGGTATATGGGAACTACTATTTGCTTTTTATTCAACTGAATCCTATTACCTACTAGGAAGACTTCCAAAGAGGTGGTAGCAGGTATTTGCTGGAAATTTAATAAAGCCCTAGCGGAACGGCATAAAACTCTACCCGGAGCAACGATCGCTCATTTCTCCGCCATATGGAAAAGCAGGAGCGTTGGCTCATTGTCCCCGTGGGGCTTGGAAAGCTATTTGGTCTGGAAGACTGTGTAGCGTGGAAAGCACTAAGGCAGCACTCATCTCTCCTCCCCGGTGCTGCTCGGAGTGGACACATTCTTCTAACTTCTTTCTGTTAGGCCAAGTCCTGTGTGTGTTTTAACTGACACTCTTACTCACTACCTTATTCGGCATGTTTAGACTCTTCCTCGGTAAATATTTCTTGGATTTCTACTCTGTGGCCGGCACCGGGGTGCGCAGTAACCGGGATCCTTCCTCGTTTGCCATGAGCGTGCCGGTGGGGAGGAGAGACAGGCCTGAACAGATGAAGTAGCAATTAGCTGCAGTTACAAAGCCTGTCTTGATGGAAAAGTAGCAAGTGACTGGAAAGCATGGTGTAAGAGATGCTAACCTGGCCTGGCTCATCTGTTCATCCACCCGGCTCTGGTTGGATCTTTGCACCCAAGAGGGTTGTAACCAATGTTGAATGGTCTAAAAGAGTGGTTCTCAACTTTCCTAAGGCCCCGACCCTTGCATACAGTTCCTCATGCGGTGGTGACCCCCAGCCATGAAATTTTGCTACTGTGATGCATCGTGATGTAAATATCTGCATTTTACGATGGTCTTAGGCGACCCCTGTGAAAGGGTCGTTTGATCCCAAAGGGGTTGCGACCCACAGGTTGAGAACCGCTGGTCTAGACCATCACACGTGGTGTAAGGTGCCTTTCTGTCTTTGTGTTCAGTTGTTTGACGATCTCTATATTTATTCATGCAGTCCACAAATAGTTATCCTGTGCTGTCAGTGTGTGTGTGTGTGTGTTTCTGTTAAAAACAATTGAATGTCAAATGATCTTTTGAAACGGCATTTAAATTCAACTGTCTAGGACCTGAATTTGTATACGAGGTATACACTACGAGGCAGAGCGCCCTAACATACGAGATTTTTTGAGATACGAGCCGTCGAGCGAGCAATTTTTGCTTTGAAATACCAGCAACATTTGAGAGAGGAGTAATCGCGCGTATCTGCCGGCTGCACACGACCCACCAGTTCTTGTTTACCCTAGATGTATGCTGGAAGTTGAAATAGTGGCAAAGTGGATCTCGGATACTTTTCCTAGACATAAAAGTTCGGCACTGACACAAGAATGTGATTTCTGTAGCTTTTAGTCCAAAAAGGTGGTGTGTTTTTTCTGTTTCTGTTTTTTCTGGTATGTGAGGAATTTATGGCTTTTCACTTTGAAGCTTGATGATTGCTTAGAAAGTGAGAGTGGGACCAGAGCTAAGAGAGAAGTATGACGTGAAGCGGGGAAATTCTGATGAGGAAACTGACGGCGAGGCAACATGTAATGCAGACATAGAAGGAAATATAGGAAGGTGTAGAGACGAGGAAATAATCGCAGTGAACCACAGAGAATGCTGGGGTAGGCGGCTGTGCCCATAAAGGAAACATCTCTGCTTCTACAAGTTTCTTTTTTGTTTTTTATCTTTATTGTTCAGATTATCACAGTTGTTCCTCTTTTTTTCCCCCCCTTAGCTCTCCTCCACCTCATTCCCACCTCACCCCAGGCCCTTATCCCCGGCCCAAACACTGTCCTCATCAGTGGTTCTCAACCTTCCTAAGGCCGCGACCCTTGCATACAGTTCCTCATGGGGTGGTGACCACAACGATGAAATCTTGCTACTGTGATGCATCGTGATGTAAATATCTGCATTTTCCAATGGTCTTAGGCGACCCCTGTGAAAGGGTCGTTCGACCCCCAAAGGGGTCACGACCCACAGGTTGAGAACCGCTGGTCCTCATCCATAGGTGTGTGATTTTTGTCCAGTTTCTTCCCACACCCCCCTCATCCCCAGACCTTCCTTTCCAAAGGAGATACAGTGGCCCGAGTGGAAGAGCAGCCGCCGGCCCTTCTCACAGCCCTGCCAGCCCATGGGTATCTGAGGTAGCTCAGGTCCATGCCCTTTCTGGCCTTCTCCCCCCTCCGCCAGCGCCATTTTATCCCGGAGCCAGAACTGAGTCAAAGGGGAGAGATGGCCACGGTGTCTGACCTGCTCTCAGCCAGACTGAGCTCTTCATTTGACCGGTCGCTTGTAAAATTACTACCTTACTGGAAGCGACAGTGGGTTAGACTCATCTACTTTGGTCCCAGCAATATATATATATATATATATATATTTTAAAATATATTTTATTGATTTTTCACAGAGATGAAGGGAAAGGGACAGAAAGCCAGAAACATCGATGAGAGAGAGACATCCATCAGCCACCTCCTGCACGCCCCCTACCGGGGATGTGCCTGCAACCAAAGTACATGCCCTTGACCGGAATCGAACCTGGGACCCCTCAGTCCCCAGGGCGAAGCTCTATCCACTGAGCCAAACCGGTTTCGGCAGTCCCAGCAATATATTAAAATAGATTTTTCAATATATTAAAATAGATTTTTTAAAAAAAAAGTTATTTAAGAATCTGTGTTCAATTTGACTTCCTCATTTGGAAAGTAAGTACATGTTCAAACGTCCATTTCTTATTTCTAACTGAAATGGAAAACTGTAGTTCATTTCCTTTCTCAACGAAGTGTAATATTCTATATCATCTAGCGCAGTTGACAGTTTCAGAGTTATATGAGGTTTTCTCTTTGAATCACATGCTAGGGTTTAATTTTCACTTTCCAGTTAAATCCCTTTTGTTTTATATTTTGTACTAATGAAACCGAGTGGTTCACATTCTGTGTATATTTGAATAATCTTCATATATTTAGAGATGAATCAGCTTTATTATTCTGAGTTACACAATCTCTAATAAAATTTCCTCACTGTTTCTGGATACTGAAGTAGTATTTCTCTGTTTAAGTCTCTCAGTCATATTTAATATTTATTTTTGTGTGTGTGTGTGTATTTATTTTTATTTTTGTTAACCCTCATTCGAGGATATTTTTACATACTAAACGCAAGTGAAATTCCATGGCATTTAAATTCCATGCTTAAATTTTTAAGTGGACTATCAAACTAACACTGGATACTTTGATTTTTAAAAAGTATTAAAATTTTAAATCTTCAATCAATATGATTGTGTTTCTAATAAAGATTGTGTAGGTACTATGGACTATGAAAAATTATACAAATATATACAGAAATTCTATAAATCAAACCTATCATGATTATGTCATCTTTCTTTTCCACATCCAAGTACACCTTTGAAAAGCTGCCAAAGGTGTGTTACCTGCCAAAATAGCCTTGTTTTAGCATAATGAATTTTCAGTACCCTTTAAACCGCAGTAACAAACACAGAGACTTTTCTATTCACATTTTCAGAAACTGAATCCCCTGAAACCTATTGAAACTTGTTCTTTACAAAGATGGGTTCCCAAGAGCAGAAATACTGGGAGAAACCACAACTAGAGAAAGTGCAGCATCATTGTTCATAGGAAGCTTTCGCACCTGGCAGACATTCTCTCTGTAAAGGCTAAAGAAATGCCAGCCTCCAAGGCACCACTGGGCAGCCCCAGTAACTTCGGTCGTTGTGGGGCATGGCTTCTAGGGGTGGCCAGTCTCGTGTTTCACTCTGAGAGACAAAGAACGGTGCCAAGCTGCATGCCTGCACATACCTGCACACTCCTCTTTATCCCAGACTGGGTAAATGTGTTCCCAAACCAGGCCAGCTTCTCAGGGTGGCAAGTCCATCCCTCTCTCCTTCCCTCCCTCCTTCTCTCCCTTCCTCCCTCTCTTCTGCGTTGTTCTGTCCACAGTTCCATCTGAGGCAGGAGTTATATCAATCGCAAGAGCCCTCAGCCCTGTGTTTGACATGCTATTCTAACTTGCTTGCCTCTGTGCCATCTTGCATTGCCCCAGCAACGTGTGCTGCCTGACTTCCGGCTTCTTAGCTCTTATTATTGACTCATGACCTTGCCGCTCCAGCTGTCCTGCTCCGGCTGGTTTTCCTGTTCTCCATTCGGAACTCATCCTAAGAACTAAGGTAGTGGGCAGATTCCCTGTGCCTGTCTCTTCTGGTTGTGACAAGCTGTGAGTCAGGGACCATGCAGAAGGCTCCTCTGATTGGTTTACAGCCTTGCCCGCCGGATGGCCGTCACCATCACCATCACCATCACCATCACCATCACCATCACCATCACCATCACTCTGGTGCAGCGGTTCTCAACCTGTGGGTCGCGACCCCTTCACAGGGGTCGCTTAAGACCATCGGAAAATGCAGATATTTACATCACGATGCATCACAGTAGCAAAATTTCATGGTTGGGGGTCACCACCACATGAGGAGCTGTATGCAAGGGTCGCGGCCTTAGGAAGGTTGAGAACCACTGCTCTGGTGCCTGCCAGTCTGTTCCTGCTCACCAGTCCCCGCTTGGCTGTCGATCTTAATGGGCGTAGTTTCATTCTCACAGGCTTTCATTTGGTGCTTTAAATGACTGGTTTATTTCTTCTCTCCTTGCTGTGAAATGATAGGCACTTTTCATAGTAATAGCATAGCATCTCTGTAGCTACGGAGACACAAGGCAAGCCTTGCCATAACGAAGAAAAGAAAAAAGTAGGTAAACATGATATAATTTTCATATTAAGGAAAAATTTAAACAGGAATCATTGGATGGCTGTCATTTGACTTCACCCGGCTTTCTCTCTAACTACTGTTTAGAAGTGATATGTACTTGAGAATTGATATCTGAATGCAGAAACAGCCCATGGCTTTATATCTTACTCCTGTTTTGTCATGAGCAATCTTTATCAATATTTATTTACTACAAGCAGTATGGTTATTGGACATAAGGAAGAAATGCAACCAATTCAACCCGTGAATTTATACTGAAATAATGGTTCTATAAATTACTCACTAATATGTTTAAGTATAATTCACTGTAATTATGATCAATAATATACCATGTTTCATTTGCATCTAAAGGAGATAACATTTTTAAAAAAAAAAAACTTGAATTGCTTTTCTCACTAGTGGAATAAGACAGGTGGTAATATCATTTCATGAGTGTGAAACCGAAGCAAAAATGCTCAGTGGACTCTTGGGTAATGAAGTAAAGAAAAAGCCTACTTCATTGTTTTAAAACACACTCACGCTGCCTTTGTACTAGGAAAATTTATTTTAAATGTATAACTATATTGTACATAGTAGCTGTTTTTGTAGGGCGTACAATAGGATAGCAAATGTATATACCTTATCTGTAATATACTTACTTTTTTCCGAACTAAGCTGATTCTCTGCTTAATAAAATCTCACGAATAGATGGTCAATTTCTAGCTTTTACATGTCCACTAAAGCAAAGTGCTACTGGGAAATGTTTGTAACATAAATGACTCTAAAGGTAAAATAAACTTAAATGCTTAAAGATGATCTCCTCCGATTAGTTCTGCAGGCAAAGAAGGAAGAACCACACGCTGGATGTGTAGCGGTAAGGCAGTGACAGACGAGGCACAGAGGTATTCAGCAATAGCGTGTCCGTAATGCATTTCTCGTGGGGCCTGGCTTTCTGGATTCTAGGCTTCCGGGCAGATAGGAGAGCTGATGACGGAAGCCTTAATGGTGATGGAGGCAGAGGAGAAAGGGGGATGGGCCAGAGTCTGAGGGATTAGACTTTCTATCGCCACTGTAACGAATTGCCACAAATGTGGAGGCTCCACGCAACCCAGTGTATGACCTCACACTCTCTGTGGGTAGAGGTCCAGACAGTGTGGCTCAGCTGGCTCTCTGCTTCGAGTCTCACGCAGCCAAAAGCAAGGTGTGGGCAGGATGTGCCCCTTTCTGGCGGCTCTGAGTGAGGGCTCCTCTTCCAGGCTTCTGCTGGCATCTGTGGGACTGGAGGGCAGCCCCCATTTCTTTGCTGGGGGTCATTCTCAGCTTCGAGGATCATTGCAAAGCCAGCAGTGGCGGTCAAGTCCTCAAGCTTCCAATCTCTCTACCTCTCCTCCTTCCTCATCTAAGTGTATCTAGGACTTATCTGTAGCAGAGTTTCTGCACATCGAATAGCTAAAAGGACATGCTCATTGTTAATGTAGAAAAATACTTGCAAATAACCCTATAAAAGGACTGTGCCATGCATAACCACTCGGAGAAATTCTCAGAGAGCTTATTTGGACCCACTCTTGACCATAATAGTGTCGATTAATTTCTTTTCATCTTTGCCAGTCTGGTACAGATTTTCACTTTATTTAGTACTCAACACTGAATACATTCTTTAATTATCGATAAGGTTAAAATAATTCTGCCACTTACAGGTTTATTAATTATTTTAATTTCTTTTTCCCAGTGTCATACTTGTTCTGTCTGTGCCCATTTTCCTGGTTTTTGTGTCATAGTTGGTAAAACCTCCCCCTCTCTTATACTATAAAATTTTATTTTTCACTTTGACGTGTGTATGAGGTTTTTATGCATCTGGAATTTCGTTTGTAGACAGTAAAAAGTAGAAATCTAAATTTATTTTTTCCAAGTAGTTAGATCGAGGTAATTCACTGAATAACCCAAACTTTATTTCTATAAAATCCCATGTTTTGTATATTTCAATTGTTTTTATTTTTGTTGTTCTTGGATTTTCTACTCTGTTCTGTTGATTTGAGAAGTTGAAACAATACCATCATGTTTTAAATATTAATTTTGTTAATATTTAATTAATTATAAGACTATCCATATCTTATTTTGTTAATATTTAATTAATTATAAGACTATCCATATCTTAATTATCTTAAAAATTCTCTTGGCTGCACTCCTACTTTCTCTTCTTGGAAAACTGTACAATTAGAATTGCATGGAAATTTAGACTAATTTTGGGAGAATTGGCATCTTTATACTATTGATTCATTCTATGCAGACTTATAGGCTGTCTCCATTGATTAGACTTTCTATTACCTTCAGTAACATTTTGTAATATTTATTTAAATATTTGTGGCTCTGTCAACACTTCCTAATTTCTATCATTGTATTTCATTAGTTTCTTACTCTTACTGATCCTGGATCTAAACAGATTGGTTCAAAAGGAGACCATTCTAATTTTAAAGTACTTAGTGATGTGCGTGTGAACTAAGCACGTGACCTTTTCTTGTACATTCAGAACCTAAACACACAGGTAAAAACAGTACCTGTTTTTGACAGATGTGAAACCACCATTGTATAATAAATAATGATGCAATCTGTATTCCTAGGTATTTTGTAATGTGTATTACCATTAGAAATACATTTTCTAATACATTTTCTAAGTGGTGTGGGGTTTTTTTTAATATATTTTATTGATTTTTTACAGAGAGGAAGGGAGAGGGATAAAAAGTTAGAAACATCTATGAGAGAGAGAGAGATCGATCAGCTGCCTCCTGCACGCTCCTTACTGGGGATGCGCCCACAACCAAGATACATGCCTTTGCCAAGACTGGTTTGGCTCAGGGGATAGAGTTCGGCTTGCGGACTGAAAGGACCCGGGTTCGATTCCGGTCGGGGGCATGTACCTTGCTTGCGGGCACATCTCCACTGTGAGGCGTGTAGGAGGTGGCTGATTGATGTTTCTCTCTCATCGATGTTTCTGACTTTCTATCTCTCTCCCTTCCTCTCTATAGCAAATCAATAAAATATATTTAAAAAAAAAAAAAGGAAAAATGCTTAAAAAAGAAAAAAAAAGATACATGCCCTTGACCAGAATCGAACCTGGGACCTTTCAGTCCACAGGCTGACACTATCCACTGAGCCAAATCGGTTTTGGCTAAGTGGTGGTTTTTAATATTTATTAAAATTATTGATTTAAACAGTGCTTTAAATCTTGTACGAGACCACCTTACTGATCAATTCTAATACTGTTTTCTCACTAATTCTACTTAGTTTTTTCCCTTTAGGTTTTCTAAATACATCCTCAGATCTTCTGAAAATGACTTTCTCACTTCCTGCAAGGTACTTTCAAGGTGCCTCAACTCGGATCCATCACAGCTTAATTGGATCAGTGACTGGAGATATATTCTGAAATGCTGTTTCACTTATTCTCTACTCCTTTAGAAAATGGATCAGTCTGACTCTGCTTTTTTATTTTTTTTAAGGGATGGAGGAGAAGCAGTGATTTTTTTTTTTCTTTTCCCAACCCAAAATAGGCATTATATAAGTCATGTTGTCAAATGAGAAAGTAAAATTGTTTTCACTTGTATCCTCTGTAGTTCTTTGAAGCCTAAACTTTAATCTATGATTCATTGCTTTTTAAGGTCACGGTACTATTTAATGTATTTTTGTGACATTGGGTCTTTGGCCAATCTAAGATCTATTTGCAGCTATCAATATTTTCAAAAGCATGAAGAAGTAAATTTTTTTAATGAATTAACAAAGTGACAGGAACAAGGACAAAGTGATCAGAGCAATATTTCTCAAGGGCTTCTGTGCCTGTTGCGTTCTGACTTTTCTCATTTAAATGTGTTTCTGGTTAAAAATAGACACTATCGGACATCATAAAAATGAAATTTTTTTTCATCTAAAGTAACATTTCCCAACGTGTATCCTATAGATCTTCAGGTGCCAACAGATAAACAGAAAACTGATGTTTTGTGGACAAATGAGTCTAGAAATTGTGGGTTAAACAGTTTTAAAATGTGGGTTTTATAAATTGCAAGGCTTCATAAAGTCGTTTGTTCTGTTTATGTGCTTTGTGACTTTTCAGAAGAAAGATACAATCTGTAATGTCCCCATGAGTCATTTTGACCGAGTAATTTTGGTCTGTGAAGCATATCTTAGAGTGAGTATGTTTTGGAATACTTTGGAAAATACCTAAACATCTTCAAGTGTAAATTGTAGCTTGTGCTTTTAAGAAAAACATAGAGTTAGAAGAAGTAGACAAAACGCTTTTCTCTGGTTATTCAGTTGTATATCTCATTGATACCTAGTTGCTTATCTGTAGTTGCACTTTTCATTAAGTGGGTTGACTAAGAACCAAAATGGTCTTCCTCGCAGTTTTAAGTATCTCTAATCCATTCTTTAACTGAATCACGAAGACACCATTCAGAACTAGCTGGGCAGTAATTAGTGAGGTGAGAGGTGTGGTAGGAAGAGGGGAGAGGCAATGATAGAGAAGAGAAGTCGGGGGGCAATAAAGGTGCAGTGATCTAGCCGGAGATGAATTGCTTTAATATAAGTGATACCTATGACAAATACACTTCTCAAGTGCAAAGACTTTCTCTTTTCTACAAACTATTATTTCTTTTTTATATATGTTTTAATTGATTTTTTTTTTAGAGGAGAGGGGTGGAGAGGAAGAGAGAGAGACATCAGTGTGAAAGAGAAATATCCATTGGCTGCCTTCTGCACAACCCCTACTGGGCATTGAGCCTGAAACCCAAACATGTGCCCTGACTGGGAATCAAACCAAGATCCTTTGGTGCACGGGATGATGCTCAACCAACTGAGCCACACAGGCCAGGGCTTAAATTACTATTCTTAAAGTATCTACACTTAACTTTGTGTGATCGTAGATTAAGAACTTGCAGAGAGCTGAAACCGGTTTGGCTCAGTGGATAGAGCATTGGCCTGCGGACTGAAGGATCCCAGGTTCAATTCCGGTCAAGGGCATGTACCTTGGTTGCGGGCACATCCCCAATAGGGGGCGTGCAGGAGGCGGCTGATCGATGTCTCTCTCTCATAGATGTTTCTAACTCTCTATCCCTCTCCCTTCCTCTCTGTAAAAAATCAATAAAATATATTAAAAAAAAAAAAGAACTTGTAGAGAGAGAACACCATTTGTTATAACTCCTTTACCTGCCTCAGGACATCAGTACTTTTATTGGATAGCATGAAAGATGATGAAAATTCTCACTGACTATAGTCTCAAGTCTCTATGATTTCTCTTTTAATCTCTGTGTTGGGAAGTGTTTCCAACTAAATCCATGTAGAGTGGTTACTAGTAGTTGCCACTGAATGACTTTTCATTTTACTTTATTTTGGTTAATCCTAAAAGATTCAGTAAAAATTTAAATAATGTGATATATTTCTATAAATCTTTAGTTAATCCAAGATTGATTTGTGGAAGTAATAAAGTTAACTGAGACTCATCTACCTCCTTTGAAAAGTACTATGTTTAGAAACTCTCTTAACATATATGTACACATATATGTATCATGCTAAGAAGTCAGATTCTAGCAAAAGTATATGGTAGAAAAGAAATAAACAGAAAACTCATAGTCTGTGGAAGAGTTTTTTTTTTTACTGTTGTTATTTTTGTGTATACTAATAGTACTGGCTACATCTGTTCTGACTGGTGAGTTGTAAAATATTTTAAGTATGAATCCTAGTTTGTGTGAAGTATATTTGCCTTATTTGTATCTTTTTATATGTATGAATACATGAAATGTGTTTAAATTTATTTAGTTACATTTACATGTCATGCCAGGAACCTAATTGCAACTCAATAACCCCTAAAAATAAAGCATAAAATCTTGCCTTAGTAATTAATTGCATTTTATAGTAAACAAAATTAATTTATTAAAATTTCTATGGCTTTTCTTCCTGGTAATAGTGGGTTGCGTATATATTTTTAATTACCCCCGATCTCTGTAACCTTTCAAAGCTGTCATTTTGTCTTCATTTCTTTTCTGATTAGAAGGAAGAGCGATTCAACATGACTAAATAATACGTAGGGGTTGTTTCCAAAGGGCCAAAGGTCAATCAGTCTAGATTCATCTGAATCAGTATTATCTGTAGCTCCAAGACCTGGCAAAATTCACTAATGCAAATAATAAGCCTTATACTAAAAAAGTGCCTTTGACTATGGAAATATAAGTAGAAATTAAAGAGATTTTTCATTTAAACTTGAAATGATATAGTCACCATCTAAAGGTTCAAGTCTTTTGTTTTCTTCCTCACTAAGTATCTTCTTAGTTATAATTATTTCTACCACTCTTTTTTTTTTCAGTTTTCAATTACAGTTTACATTCAGTATTATTTTTGTATTAGTTTTCATTGTACAGCATAACGGCTGGACAATCTTATACTTACAGTGTGACTTCCAGTACCCAAATGGCACAGTACATCGTTATTACAGTATTATTGACTGTATTTCCTATGCTCTACTTCATATCCCGTGACTGTTTTCCTAACTACTAATTTGTACTGCTTAACCCTTTCATCTTGTTCACCCAGTCCTCCACCCACCTTCCCCTCTGGCAACCATCCGTCTGATCTCTGTATCTATGAGTCTGTTTCTGTTTACAGGCGTCTGACTTCTAGCATTGCCAGGAAAGGGAGTCGGGAATGATGGAAAAACTAGGGGAGAATCAGTAATTCCCTTTGTCTATAGGGCTGACTACCATTCTCAGGATGCCCAGGGCTCTCTTTACGGCACATGTAAGCTTGTGGCCTTAATGCCTTCCACCACCTTCATCTTCTTGTTCTCTTAGGCCAGATGGTTCCCCCCCCCCCCCCCCCCCCCC